>JAABKK020059546.1:0-32281 GCA_011634745.2 Catotricha subobsoleta
CCATTTTCTCACAAACGTTACGGTGAAAATTTCTAAGAAAATTAGTGGAGCTTCTCTGAGGAGTGCCTTACAACTCCCTGTCATCAAATTTCTGGTTCACGAAAGATTTCGCTGCAAAAAAAAAATTCAAAATACTATCCCCCCTCAATCCCAATCCCCCCTTACCCACCACCAATCGATCGCTCTTGTCGTCCTAAACAAAAGCTCTACACACCAAATCTCTAGCTCTTTAGAGGCTAACTTCACACTGCCAAATAATTTACAATTGTTCAAAAAACAATAAAATTGAAAAAAAATAAATGCTTAGATATTCTTAAAAAAGTGGCGAACTGTGCTTAAAATTAAATTACATTTCTATTGAATTTTATTATTTGAAATGATTTCATATTTACTGAAACAAAAGATTTTAATGGAAAATATTTGCGTACAAAAATCATTCGAAATGTTTGTATTTGTTGAGTGACATTCGCGAATAATTTACTAATAAATTTACCTTAATTTGGATACGAATTGAATTTGAGGCCACACTTTACACGAAAATCCTACAGCTTAAAATTTTCCGTTTCGTTCACTTGAATTTGGTGAAATTGCTAAAATCATAGAAATGAATTTGATTTTGTTAAATAATTGAAATGAACTGAAGGAACTCGTGACAGGTCAATCTCACAAACACAATGCGAATGATTCAATTTCAATATTTACCTAATTTTGAGTCAGTTTTTACTAAATCACTTGCAAAAGAACAATTGACACACAATTTAAAAGCGCGAAAACAATTTGAAATAAAAAATAAATTAATTTAATTTAATCGGAAATCTATTCCTAAGCAGAAAACGTGACCAAATCAATTCTCTCTTTCAACAAAATGACAAATAGATTTATAAAATAATTTGGAATGTCAAACAAGCAGAAAGCGATTTCGAAAACGATGTTCACCGCAATTGCTTACAAACGCAATCAATTATATTTCATCTGTTACTGGTTTTTTTTTGAACCTGGGAACATCGAAATTATTATTATTTTTTTTTTTTTTTTTTTTATTTTCTTACAAAAATGAAGTCGTGTACCAACTAATTGGCAACTTTTTTTTGAACCGTCGGGTCATAAAATTAAAAAAACTATTTTTTCGAGTTTATTCGTCTAACGGTGGATCAACCATCAAAATCTGTTCAGCCAATCCTGAGAAAATGATAACGAGACGAATAATATTTTTATTGAAGTAAATATAAACAATTTATTGAGTATTAATATTATGGAATTTATTAATTAATAAATTTGAATAAATAAATTTACATCCTTGTTTTTTTTTAAAGCTTTAACAGCTAAACAAAATAATATATTACAACACCAACAAGAATCATCATAACTACATTTATACACGAAATAAATAAAATCTAATCTATATTATATTAATAAGAGCCATCATAAGAGCGATTGAATGATTGATAAAATCGGAAACTCTCATTTTATTTACTATTAACCAATAATATTGTCCTTATCTTATATTATAAGAGTGTTAAATTGAAGCGTATTATGTACGATAATAAAATATATATTTTATATATTCATTATTTATATATAGAATTTAAAGACATTATTTGTTCTCATTATTTTGACTTCTATCGTCCTTAACCATGAATAATAATTGAATGATTAGTAGTGCTTCTAAATTATCCAATGGATCCATAAAACCGCGTTGTAACCATTTTGGTATTGTGGTACGTGCATGACTAAACCCAAGTTTATTTAAAATATAATCGATGCCATATGGTTCTATTGATTTACCAGCCCATGATAATAATCGAACTGTTGGTTCTAAGTGCCATGTTTTACATTCGAAATGTCGCCAGTCTTTTAAAAATGTTTCAATATCCATTTTATCTAATTTTTCGTTAATATTTTTGGCATTTATTATTGATTGTAAATTGTCTGCTGCTTTTTTTGTTGTAGAGCTACATGGGGTTGAATTAGTGCTGGCTGTATGATTTGTTTCTGATGTGGGAGTTTTTAGTGTATCATTTGAAGTGGATGCACCCGAATTCGATGTAGCGTCCATTTTTTGATGATCTGATTGATAATGATTAGCATTTGTGGTTGAAAATGCTGGATTTGGCGATGCTGAACGAATATTTTGCGATCCAATCTAATTATAAAAATAAAATACATATTGATTATTGAGTCTACAAAAGATTATATCAGGGTTGTTATGATATAAATCACGTTGATATAAATCATGATATAAATCACGATATAAATCAAATGTCATTTTCATTAATATCATGCATTTATGACCAAAATTCAAAGTTGTATTATATTTTGAATTTTAAGTTCTATTAAAATTTATATTTGTCTAAATAAAAATCTAAAACATTAAACGCATTAAAATATTCAATATGCGTGTAATAAATTAATATCAATTTTTATCACTTTTAATCGATTTTGTTATAAAAAAATTATTTATAAAATAAAATAAAAGTAAAACTACTTCAATTTTGCAAGCGCATTTCAAATTAACTTTTTCTTGAAGATAACAATTTAATTTGATAGTAAAAACTAGTTTTGATTAAAATTGTGTTTGTTTACTGACTTTTTTAACATATTTTAAATTGTAACAAATATTTGATTTATATCAAAAAAAAAGTGATTTATATCATTTATGACAAATGTCATGATGTTTTTAAAAATATCATGATATTTAACAACTCTGGATTATATAATAGAGAAAAACGTAATTACCACTTTTTCTTTTTCTTTAACATAAGACGTTATTAGATCATGCAAAAAGAAAAATGCATCAGCGTCTACCGTTACAAATATATGATCCTCAAATTCAGTTATAAAACTACATTCAACGATGGGTTTTTCATCTATTAAGTAAAAAGTAAATAATTGAAGATCAATATTATTAAATGAAATAAATTTAATTTATTGGCAAGAATTTTCGAAAAATAATAGATACCTGAATTTGTATCGGGTGTTGTGATCCCTTGTAAATGTTCTGTTTTGAAATGAAGTCTTAGACTAGGTAACGCAAAAACTACTTCACGATTATGATTATGATCTTGTAATTTAGCATTTGGAGTATTGGAATTTGATTGACCTCTTGATCTTTCTATTGAATTTGTATTTTGTTCCTTATCGCGCTCTAATACTGGGAATCTATCGACGGCTGGAAATAAATATGTATTTAGTTTTTCTCTTAAATCAAGATATTTCAGTTAAAGTTATTACCATCAATTTCACTACTAGCAAAAGCGTAATGAAACCATTCATGCAATGTTTTAAATTGAGGTGGAAAAATAATGTTTCGTGACATACGACAAACAGTTGCCATCGAATGTGTTTGAGACGTTGAATGGCTTGACATTCCAAGGCCAAAGGTTAATGTTTGTATAACAAGGACCTAAGAAATTAGCATAGATTAATTGTTTATTAAATTTATAATTGCGAAAAAATAAATTATAGTATAATTATACCTCATTTGTAGTTTCTAGTTGTTTAGCTTCGGTTGCAAAGTTAATACAGGGATCACGTAAACTGAATAATGCCCATGATTTTGCCTAAGAATGGATAGATGTAATTAATTTTTGAGTTTAATTTTTAATCAGATGGCTAAATTTTACCTTAAAATTAATTCCATGAAAACAAGCTAACGAAATATTTCGACCATGCAATTCCATCGTTCCGCCTAAAACAATTCCTGATTTGGGTAAAGGAACATTTAATGTTGATAGCATTAGACCCATGGCCTATTAAAAAAAAAAGACATGAATTTTCAACTAAGAAAATATAGTTTTGCAGAAATTACTTTTCTTAATGGTTTCTGCCAGTGTCTATGATGACGAGCATCATGTACATTCCAGTCCTTTGATGTACAATTACCATCTGATGATGTTACAGTGTTTTTTCTCTGCCTTCGAGACATACTATTTGATGCTCTATTCGAAAGTCGTGGCTCTAAATTTGAAAATACACGTTTCGAAGATTTGAATTGTTGACAAAAAAATTCCTCCAATTTATAAAACATTTTTAACAAATCAGCTGTTGTTGATTTTGATATCATTATTTGTAGCTGTGCGGAATTTATATTATAAGTAACTACAATTAAAAAATTAAAATTAATACTAATTTACCTGATCCCAACTTAAGTCACCATGGACAAGAATAATTGTTGGCCGTCCAATTGAAAGTGTTTTTCCTGCTTCCGTTGAACATTTCCATTCATCTCGTAATGTTGCATTTAAAGAACTGATTCGGGTCATAAGAACACTTGTACCCATATAATCGAGTCTCAATTCAAGGGCCATTAATTTTATTCCAAGTGTATGATGTGGTTCAACGCCAGGCTCTTCCCAAATATGAACATGTGTATCGATTTTACTTAATTCAATAGTTCCACCAACTATACCACCTTTTGCATCGAGAGCAGACCCACCCAGACCAAAACCAATATACATATTTTTATGGCCAGTACTTCCAATGCTTAGGCGGCCATCGCTTCTGAATGCCTTTGTTAACCAAATCTTATTAAAAAAAAAAAAGAAGATTAAAATAAGTATGTTTTCAACAAATTCAATAAATATATTTTCTAATATACTTACCACGTTTCCCATTACATTGCCCATGTTCATTTGAACATTTAATTTTGTGAAATTGAATGCAAATAATACTAATGTCTCCCAGGCAGTTATTTGATTAGCCTCCGATGGTGATGTACTAGAATCGAAACTCGATTTATCTGAGTCTTTCAATTTAGATTGCTTTGTCAGATTATCGTTGTCCAGGCTTAATCGTAGCTTTTCTCTATTTATTGATTGTACATTTTTATCCGTACCGCTATGAGCTTTATTATTTCCGTCTAATTTGTGTCCACCATCAATATCACCAGATGGATTTGTTGGTGGAACACTTATATCACCCAAGAACAATCTTCGAACAATTCTCCGACGATACCACGCTTTTGGAAATGCTAATATTTCTGTTAATCGTCTCATATCATATTTAAATGAAGCACTGCCGATGTCAACGATTGTAGAGAATCTGACAACTGCACGTTGTTCACTTGATTTCTTATAGCTTGATTCAAAATTTATTTTCCTAGATCGTGTTAAATGGAATTTCACAAATTCAACATTAATACTTAGTGAATCTTTTCTTTCGCTATCAGCTAATGGTGAAAACTGTGCTTCCTTTAAGCCAGTCTTCTTTCCACCATAAGGATGAAATATGTAAACATTAAAATCCGCTAAGCAACCAGTAACACTAATAAAAAAAAAAGAATCTAATTTAAATTGATTGAATTAAAAATAAATATTTTTAAATCAACATTACCTTAAACCACCCGATGGTGTTTTATCTGTATCTGTAGTAAAACGTTCATCATCTTGACGTTTCGAACTAAATACAATATCCAAACTTGGTAATTGAAGCATGCACTCAACTCGGGATACGGGTAAACAAGAAAATCGAAATGTAGACGGTTGCATATGAAAATAAACAATAACATCGACTGGAAAGGATGCATAAGTAACATAATTTTCTTGCAATAGATCCATATTGACTGGATTCGTGGATGATAATATAGCATCATCTGATTTAAAAGGTATCGGCTCTAGAGTTTGTTCCAAAAATTCTAAAATGTGAGGTGAAATAATAGTTTCTTCAGGAACACTTTGTAAAGTCATCCATGCAAAGAGAGCTGCTCGCTTTGAACCCAACCGTCTT
Source organism: Catotricha subobsoleta (assembly GCA_011634745.2). NCBI lineage: Eukaryota > Metazoa > Arthropoda > Insecta > Diptera > Cecidomyiidae > Catotricha > Catotricha subobsoleta. The sequence continues at coordinate 5,725 of JAABKK020059546.1, forward strand.
GTTGTAGCTGTTGTCATCACAGATTCAGATATACTTAATCTTGGTGAGGTATCATCTGGTAGTGTTTTTGATTCATAGTGCAACTTAACATCCAATCCAGGTATATGAAATATAGTTAGATCAACTAATACAGCATTTTGTGGATTATTATAACGAAGACGATTTTTCTCTTTATTTCTTCTGGATGCTATAGGACTTCCCCAATCTGTTCCAATACTGCGTTCACGTTTATGGTGTTTTACATTGGTTGTAGTAGGATTCACATTTAATTTATCATCGTTTAAAGACTTTGTATGAAGAACACATTTTCCCGAATTCACCAAGACTTTAATGTCTAATTCAAAATCAATGTTTGGTTCCTATTTTTTGAATTCAAAATGAATATAAATATTATTAGATATTTCAGTTTCCGTTTTAAATTATATCTTTCTACTAACCTGTTGCTTTTGTGGGTATATTTGATTTTTTTTCCTCAATTCAACTCGTTCGCCATCAACATCCATGATATCTGATAGCTCTGAGTCTGGCCAATCTAAACTACCTTCAGGGAAACTAACTTCAGAATCAGCACTCGGAAGTGATGATTGCCGCATAGTATCATTAAATGTTACTCTTTGTGATGGATATGCACGAATTTTTAAAGATGCACTTCGTGATGGTCCAGATTTTGGTGAGCTTTGTAAACTTCCGACTTCAGCTGCTTCATTTGAAAAAATTGTGTCTAATTGTCCACTATCACGTTCCTGATCTAAATAGCCTTCATCGCTTGGCGAAGCTATCACAAATGATTGTGAACGATTGGTTGATTTTAGCATGGCACGTTGCATTGAGGGTCTTTTCCACTTCTGTAAGTTTTTATAAATAATATTTTGAAAGTAAATATAAATGACGAACTACAACTTCATAATTTTTTTTTTAAATGAACAACATTAAGATTTGATATTTAGAATTAGAAGTTTTCTAGCCAAACAATTTGTATTTATAAAGTTTTTAATTTTACAATTATTTCACAAAGCTATTTTAATTATCTTTTTGTATGTATCACAGCAATATATTCCTAATTGTACAATATGCTTGTGCGACATAAACATAGTAAAACCAAAAAAATAATTGTTTTTTCTTCTTTAAAAGTGTTCTCTGGGATTTTTCGATAAATTCACTATTACTTTTTAATGAGTTAATAGGAAGAAGTGTTTAATGCCTGCGGGACCTTAAGGCTCTTTTTTCGTTAATTGTTTTTAAATATCTCTGTATTTAAGCCCGGTTTCCTGTTCGCGGGAAATGAAGTTTTCGGGTAGCGAAATTTTTACTAGTAAAATTTTAAGTGAAATAATATGGAGAACATTGAATTGAGTTTCCTGTAAGGTAGTGAAAAAATGATTCCACAAATTCATTTCACGAGCAAAATACTTCCAGTTTTTTTTTCAGTCTCCATGTTTTGTTCACTGCCGATTTAACGACTTTGATTGTGGCCTAATGTCTGCACCAAATTTAATATTTTTAGAGCCAAATTAAAGTATACGGGACCATAAAGTTATTTTTTTTATTTTTTTCTAATCTTAAAATTAAATTGACAATTGAACATAAAAAATACGCCTTTTTTTTCATTTTCAAATTTTCAAGACGGCTACTTTTAATAAAACATCATTGGTTTTACGCACACTGTGAAGAGATTTAACAGCATTTGCATTTGTAGGATGTAAGTGCGAGTTCACTTAGCACTCACTCCAGAGAACATTCTTAAACGCATTCGCTCTTTCTTTTGTTTACTTTATATGACCAGCCAGGGGTAGCAACCGTTGCTATACCGAGAGCACAAACTATAATTTTAATCATAGCAATCATTGTTTTCCCAACGAATTTGAAGAAAATTAATATTATTTGCAGTAATCATTAAATTTTTAAATAACCAACATATAATACTATTACAAATAATATTTTCAAAACATATTAAAATACAATATAATAAGAAATATTATTTCTGTTTTTAATTAAAATGACATCAGGAAATTCATTACAGCAAAGTTTAAACGAAATTGAATTTCGAATTTCCGCTAATAATGCACAATCGCTAAATAAGTATGATTTCTTAGGTCTGGAGCAACATCCTCTGAAAATCTTGAATGAAGATGAATATGTATTACCATTTGAAATCAAAGTGAAGCGGAGAACTAAAAATGATGGTAATTACTTTAAATCACTTTTAATAAGAATTTAATAATCGATCATATATGATTTTAACAGAAAAATCTACAAGGACATCAAACAGTGCGGGTCCACGTATAAACTTTGGAAATTGTGATCTTTTGCTTGAAGGAAATATATTATCACATAGGTCAAAACCAAAACAGTACGTTTATATAACTAACTGAACATATAATAAAATCGTCATAATCAATTTTTTTTTTAGACAAAGCTCAGATATTTTTATAACTACTAAAAAACCTTGTTCACAAAGAGATATTCCAGGTAATTTCTAATTACAATATCTTCAGAAAAAAAAAAAAAAATTAAATAAATAAATAATAATCATTGCAGAACTTAGTACTTCATCTATATCGGGGCTTTCTGATATTTTAATTGATTCAAAAAATGACTTGCACTCAAAACGGCAATGCGATATTGAAACAGATGCAACAGGAAAATTTGGTGTCAGCACTTATATTCCAAACTCAGGAAAACCACAAGATACTTCAAAAACAGTTAGTAATTCATCAGAAGATGAGACAGGTAGTAAAGTAAAACCTGTTTATAAAGGGAAGTTTTTAAAAAAAACTAAGCTTAAGAGCGCTGTAACACCATCAATGAAAGAAATAAAAACTTCAATGAAAGAATGTAAAGAAAATCTGAATTACGTACGAAATATTTTACTTACAATAAATAGTAATTTAAAGCATTCTAAAAAATTGCACTCAAAAGACTTGTTCATAAAAATAGATTCCGATATCTCATCGTTTATCAACATTTTATCGTCGGGAGATGAGGAAATAAATAAAAAAAGGAAATATAGCAATAAAACTAAACTCTTGGATACAACTGGCAATATTAAAAATGCTTCAAAAAAATTGCTTACAGATATGGATAGCAATATAGGAACACTTATTAAAATACTGTCGACAAAAGATAGTGAAGGAAGAAATGTTTCTAAAAGTAATCTATTGATGATTACAAGCAAGCTTGTTCAAAATACTACAAGAAAATTACTTACAAAAATAGACAACGATATGACATCCTTTATTAGTATTTTGTCAGAAGATAAGATACAGAAAGGGACCAACGACATCTCACAAAAGGATATCAATGTCGAAGCAATTAGCATACTATCAACAGACGAAGGAGAGGGAATTATTCCTAAAACTAAACTTTTAGACCCAAGCAAATATAACGGAAGTGCTTCAATGCTCCCAAAAGCGGATGAGGATACATTACTAGAAGATGAAAAAACAAATAAAGTAATTAGCGATTCTCTACAAGTAGATACTAATATTGAAACATTTATAGACATAATATCAACAGATCTAGAGAAAACAAATGAAAAAGGGAAAGCAATTCCAAGAACTAAACTTCTTAATACGAGAAAATTTATATCAAATATGGCAATGCTCCCAAAAGTTGATGAGGATGTTTTATCAGATGAGAAAACAAATAAAAAAGGAAGCAAGGAAACTTTTCCAGTATGTAGCAATATTGAAACATTTAATAATCTAATACTAACGGACAAAGTATTAACAGATGAAAAAGATATAACAAGTCAATTTAAAGCTTCAACTCCAATGATCCCAGTGGATAAGGATGCATTTTCAGAAAATGAGATAATAAATAAAGAAAATAAGGAAACTCCACTAACAGATAGTAACATTCCAGCATTTATTAACATAGTGTCAACAGACAAAAATACAACAGATGAAGAATGCAGTAATATTTCGAATGATTCAAGAAATTTGTGTAAAAAAATGGACTCTGACATCGAATCTTTTGTAAACATTTTAACAGATGATGAACCAATCCATAAAAAAATAAAACCGTTCTCTAAAAATAAATGTGTGGATCAAATGAATTCCGAAACCGAAACATATTTCAATATTTTATCAAACGATGATGAAGGGAGAGCTATTTCTGAAATCAACCTTCATAATACAAGCGAATTTAATCCAAATGCCTCAAGGCTCCCAGAAATTGAATCAACATGCAATACTTTATCAGAATATGAGCCGAATAAAAAAAAAACTAAAGAACAAAGATTTAACCACATAGTCTCACGATCTTCTACTATCAATGACTTAAACATGTCCTGTAACTCAGTGAATGCAATTGAAATTTCAATTGTTCGATGTAAAAATAATCTGAATTATCTACGAAATATTATTAATGATATAAATACAGAATTGCGTGCACATAAAGATAAAAATACTGATTTCTCAGATAGGAGATATAGATCTGTATGTCTCATATGCTTATATTTATACAATATCTAAGAGCAATTTTTTTTTCAGATCCTAAACCAGAAAATGTGGTAGGACAATACAAAAAAAGTTTTCTACCGAAATCTGAACTTGGAATTTCAGAGGACAAAGCAGATCAAAGAAACCTTTAAGTTATCAATAATACAGAAAAGAAACTAAATAAATATTTTAAAAATAATTTTAAATAATAAATTAATTACTATAATTCTTACTTGTATCATATCACGTCGAAAATATTTGTAACATAATGCTTGTAATTCTTGCAAACGACGTTCTTCATGTGCTATGGTATTGGGTGTTGCACCAAGCGTTCGTAAGTCATTTATAGTTTTTAATTGTTCGTTCATTTCTTTTTTCATCATAATGGATCGTTTCTTAGAATCCAACGTTGGATCAAATACAAACGCTGGAATGTTTTCTAAAGCTTTACGTTGTCGTTGTGATAACATTTCCTATTTAAAAAAAAAAAAAAGAATTTCATTTCAATGTAAAACATAAAATAATATTGCTATCGAATATAATGTTACCTTAGTTGTTTTGTCAGTTTGATCACCATCATCACTATCAGGACTATCCATAGTAGTTCCATCATCTTCTTCAAAACCAGAAAGCGTGGTTAGTGTATGACCAAGCGCTGATAGCTGTTTTCCAATATTAATATCTAAATGAATGTCTACACCTTCCATTTGCCATTTAACATTCAGCAGCCATTTGGCATTTTCTGATTCAAGAATTTACAAAAAAAATAATTACAATAATTAATATTTCTAAATGTGTAGAAAGAAACACCTACCACCAAAATTTTTGGCTACTATGGTTCGTGAACAAACTTCATACGTCCCTTCTGACACAACGCAGAAATTCATTATATTTGAATCATTCATATTTGGTTTCCAGTCATCTAAAGTAGTTTCAAAATCATCAGCAAAACGTAAGCATAGTCCACAAAATTTTCCTTTGGATACCAGAGAGCCTGAATTGCAAGCTGATAGAAGAAAAAAAATTAAATGTAATATGAATCAAGAATCGTCCAAAAATAATAATTTTATGTATTTAGGTACCTGATATTATTGTATTTTCTAATGTGATAACGACTGCACCACGTGATTCAAATTCTGGATAAGTTCTTGATGTCCAGTTTGACTAAAAATTTAATTTTATTAAAAAAAAAAAAAATCTTTTAACCATAGGTTGTTATCTTACAAATGGCAATGGATTTAATGGCAAGCAAATTCCCATATCTTCTACGGTAAGTTGTAAAAATAAAGTTGATAAGTGCGTGGAACCAAGATGTTGACTAAATTGACCAAACGGCATTTTTTCAAAAACCTACAATTTTATAAATATAATTTGGAGTTTATAAGAAATATAATGAAAAAATCATACCTGTTGTGTAGCTGTCAGAACTTCTTTATTTAAATTGGATCTTTTCTCAGCCCAATACTCATAGGCATTTTTGTAATTTAACCAAACTAAAATGGCTTTATCAACAGCGACCGGTTGTATATATATAAGCGGCCGTTTCAATGTAATTAATATCAATTCTTTATCATCGTTAAGCATTTCATCTTGGAATGCATTTCGTAAGCCAATTGTAGTATTGAAAAATGCATATTGCTGAAATTCTGGCTCAGCCTCATCAAATATCACATTTCGAATAATTTGTCCAAGAGATAAATTGAAATCAATTTGAGCTTTACCAAATAATTTTGTATTTGATCCTTCGGCAATATTTTTAACACGATTCGATAAATGTAACTCAAGGGCACCAGTTTCAAAGCGAACTGCAGACGAGCATGGTGTTGTTGCCGTTAATTGTATACGTTTAACACGAATATTTAATGAAAATAGAATACGTTTAATCGATGAACCATTTTCATCACTTTCGTCTAACCATAATGGAACCGGTTTTTCACCTCCATACACTTTTTGAACAACTTCATTTACCTCACGCATAAATACTTTTTGAGCAAATACTAAATGGTTTAAAAGATCAGTTGTGAGACATCTCTCGAAATCACCAATTTCAGCGGATGCAGATACATAACCGCCTTGTCTTAGAACCACACCGTCAACAGGAATGTCTTGAGGAGCATTTTCTGTGACGTATTGAGCACTAACGTGTATTGGAGGTAAAGCTATTGAAGCCTCAGATGGCAAGTTTGCTTCATTTGTCTGTTTAAAAATTTGGTTATAAAAAATCACAAAAAACGAACTTATAATTCAAATTTTATCTTACGTGAATTTTTGTGGTAAAACTCAATGAATGATTTGGTAAATCAATTGTAAATTTGGCTTTATTACCACTTACGCCCACAGATGTCACATGATCCATTTTATATTGAGCTTGCAGGGATGGCAATAGTGCAGCCGTTACAGACAAACTCTGAAAATTTACAAGTTTTATTATTAAATGTATATCTTATAATTAATTTCGCACTAATACATACTTGCAATAAAATATTAAATTGCATAACAAGAGGCTGTAATAAACCACTTGTACGACCAGGTTTTTGTTTAGCTGAATATGATGGTGGTTTCGGTATATTTGGACCACTCTCTTTCGGATTTTCCTTTGAATGTGATGGTGATTCTGCCTCTTCGTTTTGCCGCGATAATCGTGCCGATGTTCTTTGTACACGTAGTTCCTAAATTAAATCAAATTTATCACTGCGACAGGCTTATTACAAATATTATTACTCACTTGAAGTGTTGTTGATAGTTGTTTTGAACTTCTTGTCATCATGCCATGAAGTGCAACAGGATGTTGTGGAATATCAATATTAACTGGACCGATAGATAAAAGACCATTATTTTTATCTTTACCACGTCTCGACACACTTGAATACAGTGTTTGACTCTTTCCTACTGTCACTTTAACAACAGTTCTATGAACAGATTAACATTTATCATAATGTCGATTAAATGTGTCATATTTGTAACTTACTGTTGATTAGGGGCAACTCCTTCAAGTAGTACTATCATAGCTCGTCCAACTTGCCCTGTATGCGAACATTCTAGAGCAGCTGGTCGAGATTTTTTTCGCCACGTTGCACTACTGTGTAAAGCTGAGATTTCAGCTTCCAACTGTAACGATGTTTGTATAATCATTAAAAAAATATTATTTTAGAAACAATGCAAGATTTGTACTAACCTTTAGACCACTCAAAGTTGCTAAAAGTCTTGTTTTTTGTATTTTTGCTACACCGAAGACTACTAAACGAGTTCTCTCCGGTGTCACTAAAATAAATAAATAAATAAATTTGAAATCTAATACATTTTTACGTTCTACTTACCAACATCACGAACTGGTGGTGGTGTTCCAATACATTCATCTTCTTCATGGATATTTTTTGAATCATGAGATGTATTAAATTTTTTACTTGATTTTTCTGTAGCATCAGGTGAAATTGACACACTAAACGTATAACACAAATATATTTTTCAATCTTATAATAAAAATCTATAATTTCTATTTATTACCGTTGTGTCACTGTTTTAGTTTCGGGCATAGTTGCATACAATTCTAAGAGGTGAAACATTGTTTTCCAACAAATAGGAATATCTGCTCCAATGGGTGGTGGTGCAATATTGGATAGAGATGATCTATGAATTCCATCTAGAATTTAAAAAAAAGATATTGATTACATTCTAAATAAATATTAAATTTTAAATTCGTACCAAAACCGCTTGAAACTCCAGCTAAAGAGTTCTTATGTTCAGACGAACTTTTTTGTAATTGATATGATTGATCGAAGGACGAGGTTGGACTTTTTTTTATTGGTGTGGACAAACTTTCCGTTAAATTCGTATATCCTAATTTACCCTTAACTGATTTGCTTGTCGATTTTAATTTTTGAGCAAAGCTCTGTGGACGATTTCTTGAGCCAGGCGATGGTGTTAATGGTATTAATGGACCCAAAGGTGGCATACGCGATCTACTAACGGAATGTCCTATTTGATATGATTCATTAAATTTATCATATCGTTCATCTAGCAAAGTACTATCCAGAGGTTCGTGAATAGAACCAATTATTGTTGGATCATTCATTTCTGAAGCTAAACTAGATTCATCCTTTAAAGGTACTACACGTTTGCTAGCACCAGGTTGCTCTCGAAGTTCATTTTGTGCATCTTTTACATTTTGATACATATTTGTAATTTGATGTAAAAGACGAAGCAATGGCATATTCACCTATTATTTTTTTTATTTTAAGAAAAATCCAGTTAGTCAATAATGAAAATTATAATTTTAAGTAAATTTACCTGTTGCGATATATATCGAACATTAAAACTAAAATTTATCACTGTGCTTGTGTGCTTTTTTAATTCTCCCCTAGAAACATATAAAACATTTTGCCTGTTATCATCGGTTAAACCATCAGTCATTTTTAAAACTTCCAATTCAACCCCAACGCGTTCACATAAAAATGCTGGAGTCTCTTCTGGCATTGTTAAATTAAATTTCCCGTTGCCTGAAACTATTTCAATTAATCAAAGCGAATATGAAATATTTTTTATACGAAAATACCTTTACGAGCACCAGGTCGAGTTTTCACTTTCTTATCACCAGTCTCGCTAACAACGATATCAATTCGCATTACATCAAATGATCCAACTAATGATAAATTTGTGCCTAGACTATCCAGCGATGACATATCTGATAAGTTAAATATAAATTGATTTTTGTTTAAAATTAAATTTGAAAAAATTTATGACCTAACCTGCGTTCGCAATATTATTAATCATTTGTTGTGGCATTACACCTAAACATGTTAATATTGGTTCAAATATTAAATGAGCGTCTAGTAAACGTACAGAATCTTGCATTATTGATGTACCAAATGCTGGACGAGGTGGTGAAATTGGTCGTTTTATTTCCTAAATTATAATTCATTATATGATTTAATTAATTTAATTGAAATAGTTTTCTAATTTAAATTTACTCTTGGATTTTCCTTTGTTGATGAACTCTTTTTATCATTATGTTGTTTTGCCATCCAAGCATATAGATCATCTTTTTGATTTGGTGGTGGTGACCATGCTTTATCTACTGAATTATTAGAGCTACAACAGGACGGAATAGAGCCATCTCGTAAAGCACCATATTCTTACAGAAAAAACAACACATGAATTACATTTTTTTTTTTTAGAAATTAACACGCCTGTGCTAAAATTTTATCAAAATAATCAACCATACCAATTTCAAGTTTCTGTTTATCAACCAATCCAGAAATAATTGGAAACATTTGTAAACTTGAACGAGATGAATGTGCAGCCTGAGGCATTGAGGTTTTATTTTGCCTTTTCCTTAAAAGTATAAAAAAAAAAATGTTTTGTAAAATAAAATGAAAAAAAAAACAACATACTTTAATATGAAACATACCTCGATTTTGCTGAATTTAGTGATGGCGAAGTATTAACAGAATCTGTTAATTTTGTTAAATACATTGGTCCAGTTGCATTTTCCGGTACTTTTATAACTAAAAGGTGTCAAAATATTGTAAAATTTATGATCACTTCCATGTTTAAAATGATTTATTATTATTAAATATTTGCAATAAATACAATGTGTTAAAACAAAAGCATAATATCACCAAACCCAAACTTGAACACAAACATTTAAAAAAAAAAAATTTAAGTAAGTTCTATTTAATTTGTGCAGATTAATTATTTTCAACGAAATATTTAATTATTGCTGTATTGTTACGTTACCCTTGTATTGTTGAGGACCTCTTCCAAGTAACATGGTTCGTTCACTTTCCTCATCGTTAATTAATGCATTATTGTTGTCAATTGGTCCAACACCATCTGTGTCAACATCATCATCACAGTCCTGAAATTTGTGCGCATTTATAGCAAGTTAAGCCCCAGTTAATAACAAAGCCTTTTTTTTTTTTAAATACGTTTAACAGATAAATCTTATAAGATTTAGATCATATTTTATTAGATATACAGTAGTCAAAATTATTGAAACTGCTTCCTTTAAATTAAACACATATAATGTACCTACATATTTCAAACAGAGTAAAATTTAAGTACTTTTTCTATTTGAATTACTTTGTAGATAGAATATTTCTACCGAAGTGAGTTCACATCACATTACGGTTATCTTGGTGATAAACATAGCGTCTGTGCAAACTGTTGCTTTTTAAGCACAGTGGAGATAATTTTTTTTAAACATTTTATGTATCTCTTAAAAGATAAATAAATCAACTGGGAAAATCTAATAAGGAAAAATGCAATGTTAAAGAATGGGAGTGAAAAAGTAAAATTTCGTTTTGTGCACCCACGAAATTTTTATATTCTAGAGCAATTGGGAACCAAAGACTATTTTTTGGATAGTTCTTAGCTGTGGTACCAAAAGAAGCGCACAGCTTTTGGATAGATATTTTTCACAGAATTTAAACGATGTGTCAACTATTTTTGGCACGCTTTTCATTCCAGAACTATTAACTATCCAAAAATCGTCTTTGGTTCTGTACATTACACATTATCGTGGAATTGACCTTTCAGATATAAATAAAGTTGGAAAATATTAATTCCACAAAAAAGTTCAGATGTGAACACTTATAAAAATAATGAGAAAACTTATAGCTTTTGAAAACTCAACAGTTTTTATTATGCTGTATGAATATCTTATGTGAAAAATTTATGAAAGACAAATTGTGATATTGAAGATTGGTTTTCATATTTATAAATGACTATACCAAAAAAAAAAATAGAGGATTTGGTTTTACTGTTGGTCCGGATAAAGAAATTTTAATGATATGAAATGTGTGCAAATTATTTCAATTTCAGCCAAAATATTCCATTTCCAAGTGATTATTTTAAATAAAAGTGTATTTTGTGATCGTGCAATATATAATATCAATTATCAGGTAATATTGTTAAAATAATTCTCTCTTCCGTTTTATGAAAGCAATCACAAAATCTTATTCGAATTATTATTCCATATTATTTTGAACGTACCAGTACTGAGATATATGCATTATTCACAAATAATATATAAAACGAATACCAACTCAAAAGCATATAAAAATACACTAAACACTATAGAAAAACTAACTACCCCCAATAAACACATTAAGACATTTTTGAATATGTGAAAACCACCGTATTAATTAATTGGAAGGTAATATCCAACCAATCTATGCGGGCGACCAAAGCACACATAGAACCACATAGTATAAATAAATTTCCTCTAATAATAAATTAACTGTAATGATTTTAAATTGGTGGATGTAATTTAAAACCGTTTGTTATGGATTTTTCTGAACTTACCAAAAATTGAATCGTTATCCTGAAATTAATTTTACTATTGATTGGTATTTTCGTAAAGTCAATTATATTTCATTATTTTATAGGCGGATATTTAATTATTTAATTTTAGCTTTAGAAATATTTTCTTGGTATTTTCTTATTTTATTTCAAAAGAGGAATTGCATTTAATTTTCATATTTAATTGAAAATTAACTGAATAAACTAATTAGGCATACCTCTTCCATTGGTGGTACAGCAAAAGTCACATTCATTGGACGAGTCAATTTGTTTTTGTATTGGTGTTCGAACAGCATCGGATTGTATAGCATATTTTTCCATTGTCGGCTTAATACAATAACACCCTGCGTACAAATGGGAAAAAAGTAAATATTTACTTTAGTATACATATTTATTTAAAACAATTTAAATTAAACTGTACTTGTCTTAAAGTGGTAAGTTGTGGTAGGTCTGGATGCTTTAAAATCGATTCAACTTTATCAACCGTGTCTTGTAAAACTAATTTTTGCATAACCGTACACAATTGACAACTGGGATCCTCTTGTAAGGTTTTGGCTAATGGTGTAAATTTTCCAGAATATCGACTCTGAAATACAAATTTGCATTTACATTCCATATTATGATATTTTATAGTTTTTTCTTTAAAATTTCTAATTACTTTAGGATTTTTTTGAATTCCTTGAACCTCCAGTCCATTTGCCATTAAACAAGCGGCCACGGCTGTTCGTCTTAAATGAAATGCTTTCATCATTGCTACCAATTTTATTGCAAATCTGTTGCTAGGATTCATCCAAGCTGTTATTGCTGGTGAGGCAGTACTTAATAAATTCCAATCCAATCTAATAAATTTCGCAAATATTAATTATCGATTTAGGAGTGAAAGTAAGTCACTTTTAAATTTCAATTTGTGAATTATATTTACCGTGTAAAATCAATTTTTCGAGTAATTGGGACACTTGGCGGTGCTGCAAAATTAAACCATACGGTTTTCAAATCAATTACACAAGATGATGTACGACCATTATTATTTGAAACAGCAACAAGTGCATTTGACTTGGAATTAATACTTGTGTTAATTGCTGTTGTATTAACACTTGTGGATTGTTGTGGCTTATTATTAGTCGCCTCATCATTCCCAGTCGTATGAACGGATTCAGACGATTTAAATGTGAATTTGATTTTGTTATCTTAAATCGAAAGTAAATATTAAATAATAAAACAAAAAAAAAATACTAATTAGGATTTAATTATATTACCTTTCTGTACATTTTCTTTATCTTTAGAATCTTTACTTTTTAAATCAAGTCCAGCAAATAATTTTTCTCGTGGTGTCGATGGTTTTGGTGTTGTTGGTATTTTACCAATTAATTTAGATGTTGTTTCTGATAATTTTGTGCTAGCAATTGTTTCTCCTGATGTTCCTATCGATTTATCTAATTGATTTGTCTCCACATTTGTTGTGTCAACATCTGATTTAATATTATTCTCAGCATTTTCCGATTTTTCAAATTGAGATCTGAAGACCAAATAATTAAATTACATTTTTCCACTTAATAGAAATTAATTTAAAGTTTACCGTTTAACCATTTTGGTACTAATTCCCTCTAATCCACATTCAAACATAATAAAACCTAGCGCAACCGAATCTTTAGCAGAGTCTTCTGGAAATTTGATACATTCAAACATAGCACGGCTTTTATGCGATGGTATAGCAGTCACAATTGTTTGGGCTTCCTGAAAGGAAAAAAAATCATGGGTAAATTCACTTCAGTGAAAAAAAAAAAATTCTTGCAATTTAAATCATTTTTTAAAAGTAAAGTACGGTACCTGCAAAGCACATCCCTCATTTTTCAGTCTCCTTAGCTGAGCATGAGCTTTTGATATGTCGCACGTAATTACTAATTCTTCCAGTTGCTTTTCAGATGTTTCAATTAGAATTGGTTCACCCGGTATATTATCAGATCTAGACTGTGATGACAGATGTGCTATATTCCCAATCATAAAATCATAAATAAAATTAATTAATTATTTTCCAAAAAATAATTGGAAAATGTGATTAGCGTACATAATAAAGCTCTGGTTCCTTTCATTATTCTGCCTTTTTTCAAACCACTAGAACGTATCGTTGGTTGTGTATAAACAGTATGCATTGATGCTTTCGTTGTTTTGCCTAAATGAAATCTTGATGAAATACCATCTAAACTAATAGCTAACAATGATGCACAACTTAAATCCTATATAATAATAAAAAAAAGAAAAAAAAACAAATAATTTTAGATTTTTAAAAATAATCACCAAACAATTAAATAATTTACTTGAACATTATCTAAAGCCGCAAACGATATGACCTCTTCCACAACAGAGCTTTGTATAAGCGAGACGTTGACCTTTTGCAAGACGATTAATCCTTGAATTTGTGTTGAAATACTCTCTTCATAAACATCAGTTATAACTGGTCCACCTGGTCCTTGTAAATTACGTTCAGCTGTTGAACGCTTTGAATTGGAATGTATTTGTGACCAATAGCTTAGCGATTGATCACGTTTTAGAATATTAGCTGCCTCAACATTTCGAATGCATGAACTATGCATTGAATTTATGGCCGTTAACGGATGCAATTGTGAAAATGTTGGTATTACAATTTCAATCATTCTGAAATTTAATAATAATCATGCCTTAATTATTTAATTTATTTGATCAATTTATATTAAATTGCACAAAATAAAAACAATATTAAAATTCAGAGAACAAAGTTCATATATTATCTACATTCACTGAAATAGAGTTTTTAAAAAAAATGGATTTTTGCTAATCTTAAAATTATTGAATTCGAGCTTCACGATTAAAGCTATTTTATACCATTAAAATATTTTTTTTTTTCTTACCTTTGCAAACCTTCCAGTAATAATGGTGTCAAAGTGACTTCCACTTGTCCTTTAAATCGAATAACTATTGAATTTCTGGTTGCAGTATCACTTTGAGAAGACATAAACTCACTATCTTCATCTAAATTATGAAATTATTATAAAATTAAAAAAGTGAAATTAATGAAAATTTGGAAAATATGTTTATATTCAACCTACGTTCAGAATATTTAATATTATCAATAGAGCGAATAATAACATTTGGGTCCCACGGATGCGACCTTGGTATCGATTGTGTTAAATTGGAAACATTATGTGACGATGATGAATTATTCGATTCCATACGAGATACTATCCGAACTTCACGCCAATTAGAATAGGTATCGAAATGAGGAACAAGTTTACAGCCTAGTTTTTTATTGCAATAAATAAAAAATATTTTAATTATTTTCTCTTAAATTTGGATACGACACATTTCAGAAAACTCTTACCGATGTAAACTAAACCACCATCTTCATTTTGTTGAAATAGTGGCGTTGAAAATGCATCAGCACCAAATGGCATACAGCAGCCAGACCAATTTGAACATCGCACTTGTGCCAAATGTGTTACATAACTGGCCATTAGCAACGGCGAATCAATAATGGGCTTATTAACTTGCATATGTAAATTTACTAATGTAATATCTTCTTGCGATGACATCGCCGATATAAATGAATTGGACGATAAAGATCGCGATTCAGAAGATGATTCTTGTGATTCAGCCTAATTATAGTAAAATATTTAATTTAGTAACAATTATTCAAATCACACTTATGACCACACAAAACAATGTACAAAACAAACAATAAAGTCTTGAACAAAAAAAATAGCTTCAATAAAAAGTTCAAAAGAAAGCTAAATGTGTTTTCAAAAATGTTTAGCTATAATAAACGAAAAAAAAAGGTTAGGAGAAAGCAAAATGATTATTTTGTAAACACATTTTTTCAATAAATAGTTTTGTGAATATTTTAAGTTAAATAGATTCCAAGCTTTTATTGCCAGAAAATAAAATTCAACTAATTGATTTTGAAATCGAAATCAGCAATTATTAACTAATAGATAAACAGCAATAATTACGATTATTTTTTTTTAAACTGATTTGTTCTCTGAAATAAAAAGGTGCTTTTGAAAGGAACAGATATTTCCGATCAAACAAAGAAAAAAAAAATTGTACCAATAAAAGAGAAATCATTACTCAATCTTCTTATTTTTTTCTTTTTTAAAAGATTTAAAAAAAGATTTTAAAAAAATGGTTTGGTACACGACTTCATTTTGAAAAAAAAAAGAATTACAAAACCAATACTTGTTTTTTTTCAAACAATTTTTTTTTTCATAAATGAAGTAAAAAAAAGCCCTTTTATAAGCTAAGCTTATAACGAAAAAAAAAAAAAAACAAATGAAAAAGTGTGACATCAAAATTGCAATGGTTTCGGTTATGTTCGGATATTGAAAAAACAAAAATGAGTCTAGTCATGAGTAACTTATAAATAATAACACATGTTCAATAGTTCAATCAAACCAAAATATGAATGTTTTATACAAAAATAATTGCAATATCTGAACTTAAAAAATCAAAAATCTTCATCAAACAAAAACTCCAAACAAAATAAAAGTTAGGTAAATCGGAAACTATTTTATATTATTTTTAAATCGATATATATATATATTTTTTTTTGGTCATTTTACTACTCACATCATAAACTGGTTTGAAATGTCTGAACTCTGGTCTTGGTGAAACACTACATAATTTTCTCAGTGGCGTTGCAAGACCATGAATTCTTCGTTCATCATCGTTCTATGAATTGAAGGGGTTTTGTGTGTGTGTTAAATGAATAGGTACTGATATTAGAATTATTGTGCCATATAGTGATTTTTAAGTTTTCTTAATATTTGTGATTGATTTATATATTCAAATAACATAAATAGGCATTGTGTTTCGATTTCAACAAAGAAATTTTGAGCAAATAAAAAAAACACCAAACATTAAATACACTTACAAGCTCTGCTGTACTTTGTGGTCGTTTGGGGAGACTACGATGCTCCGGTGTATGAATTTCATAGTCGCTTCGATGTGTGGAAAGTTTATTTTCTAAATCATTCGGTCCGCCAATGCTAGAATTTAGACAACAACATATAATTAGTTACTGAAAATTAATATCCTGTTGGTTATGAAAATTGTACCTCAAATCAGATGCAAATCGCTTTTTGGTATTTATTTGAATACGCTCAGTCGTTGCCGTTCGCAGGCTCGAGCTTCTCGATGTATGTATGTCTTCATCCGCTGAGAAAAATGCTTCAGATGGGTTTTCAGATGTTAGCGATATGGTTCTTTGTACCTGGAACTCATAAAATAAACAAAAATCTATATTTTTTTTTTCAATTTATTAGAATAGAACAGCGATTACGCTGTGTTTTATTCAATTAAGAATAAATAATATAGATTTTGGTAATAACATTGATATTACCTCTCTTACAACTTCATCTTCTGATATCAATTTAGGACTTAATGATTGATCTGAATCTGATTCTAATGGATGTGGTTGTGGTGCCGAATGAGACATTTCATCAGGTAGCTAAATATAATTAGAGCATGTTTTTAAATTGTAATTTACGAATTTATATTCTATTAAATCAGTTAAAATAATATTTACTGAAACTTCACTGTCTTGAAAGTAATCAACTGTTAATTTTGAATCAGAGACACTAGATTTTGGTGTTGGAATTCGTAATGATTTTGGTGTTAGTAAACGTAAATCAGAATCATGACGTGTTGTTAGAGTAGGTGAAGTTTTCAAATCATTTATGTCCTTTGAATTACCAACACGATTTAGGTTGGATGGACTATCTAATAGACGTGCATATGGTACTTCATGCGGAATAGGACTAGCAGTTTGTCTTAAATGTTAAAAATGAATCATTGAATTCTTTAAGATTAATTTGTAAAAGTAATAAAAATAATTTAATTACCTGGTAATCGAATGAGAAAATCTTCGATTTTTTCGTTCTAAAGTTCCTGGTGATCCCATTTCTTTACTTTTTATTATTTTTGGATACGTTTGCTTATCACTTTTATCAATTGGTGAAACATTACTGTTACTTAATGGTGACTCATTATTGTGATGTGATAATGGTGATTTCGGTTCGATATCATGACGTGAAACACGAATATTCGTTTTACCAATATTTTCATAGCATTCTTGTAATGAAACAGGCTGTAAACTATATGGAGGTGTATGAAAGACTAATTGACCTTCGTATAACAAACTTTGACCAAAACCATATTCCTTAGAGTTAGTATGAATGCTATAAAAGTGAATTGCAATAAATTTCTGAAAATTAGTAAATATGCAAAATATTGCTTACTGATAACGAGCTACGTTAACTCCGTCCTGAATATCTTGAGGTGATGGCTTAAAGAATTTTGGTCCATTAATATTATTTCCAAAAAATATAGTTCCGCCAATACATCCGCATCGGGCTGCTTCCACACCACTTGACCATAAGAACCATAGACGTCTATGACGTTTATCATGTGTTTTTAAAAAGCTAAAAAATAAAATAAAAAGGTCACATTTCAAGTAAAAAAAAATTAATTATTTTTTATTTCCAAATTTTACTTATGCTGCACTAAATGCAAACAATGTTCTGGTATTGGTAATGCAGCTGCAGATTCCATAATAATTGGCCCCAAAGAAATGCAACCAACTTCTAACCATGGCTCGGAATCAACATCTCGAATTTTATCTTTATTCGATGAATTTATAGATGAATATTCATCTTTTTCACGTCTATGATGAAAATCATTTTCACGAGATCTACGATTTAAATGCATGTCATCTTTGTCTCTTGATCCTCGTCTATGATGATAATCGGATTCTTTTTTGTATTTTATTGAATTTGCGTTATCTTTTTTGAATAACACATTTAAATCCTCTTTTTTGTCTTCAGTGCTATTTTGACTATGTTGATGTTGAATTTTTGCTGAACGCCCACTACCAGTTGTATTTGTATTACTATATGAATTTGCACCACCATTTAATTGACTAAAATGTCCATTAGTTGATACAAAATGTCGTATTAATACAGTCGATATCAGACCAGTAACACCGGATTTCACTTTTTGTCCATGCAAATTACAAGTTGACACACGTATTGGTGATATCTGAATGAAACATGGAGAAAGAGAGAAAACATAATTAATTTTACAAATTAGTTAAATAAAAAAAATAATATATATATATATATATATATTTACCCAGGTATGCAAAGCTGTATTACTTTCAATTAAATACAAATCAATAACATCAATAGCAATTCTTGTCATTCGATATTTTATATCTTCTGATGATGGACAGCGATATTTAGTCTCTTCTTTGGTTTGTAAACATTGATTGGATGGTACCCCATGATGACAATACCGTAATGG
Source organism: Catotricha subobsoleta (assembly GCA_011634745.2). Lineage (NCBI taxonomy): Eukaryota > Metazoa > Arthropoda > Insecta > Diptera > Cecidomyiidae > Catotricha > Catotricha subobsoleta. The sequence continues at coordinate 24,801 of JAABKK020059546.1, forward strand.
TTTCGGTGGTCTTAATTCACTTTCAGCATCAATGGCCAACATTAAAAATGTTTCTAAGCCGGATACCACATGGAAAAGCTACACGAATAAAATTGCAAAAAAATGATTAATGAATAGAAAACGGGAAGATACTCGTTATTATTATTACTTGTGGTATTGTTAGTTTTCCAGATAATTTTCCAAGCTGTATTTCCAATAACCAGGCATATTCTAACGTTTCCTCATCTAATGCTCTTCCCTCATTACTAAAAGTTGCGTGACCACGAACCTTTAAATAAGAAAAAAATAAATAAGATTAATTTAAGAAAAACAATAATATGATAGAAATTTTGAAATAAGTTTACCTGAACGGCTGATAGCAATAAATGTCCTTGTTTTAAATGTTTATCTTTACTTGGACGGACAACTGTATCGGATGAAATTAGGAATGATGGACTTACGAGAATTTGAATTTCAGTCTCATAAAATCTTTTTTTCATTTCTAATCCTAATCGTTCAATTAAAACAATCGGACACGGTGGATCATTTTCGTTGCAATTCTTTAAATAAAAAAAAAAACATCAAAAAGTGCTTCTAAATTGAAAAATAAATAAATAAATGGAAATTGTTTAATTACTTTAACTATGTGAGCTTGAATGTCATGAATTGTAAATGAAACCGTCACATCTAATGGCCGATACAATCTGGGATCAAACCGTTTTGGTTTCTCCTCAGCTGTAATGCTAGTCTCCGATATTGATTTTGTTGCATCTTCTTTGGTTGATAAATGTGTTGAAATTTTTGGTGTATGTTGCGTTAAATTAGAGAGCGTACTGCCTTTAGAATTTGAAGTACTCATATCGGTAAATGCTTGATCTTCGCCAAATATATTTTCCTATGTTTTTCAGAAGTTTTTTTTTTTTTAATTTAAGTTCAAAAAATCATAAAAAAGAAAATTTACCTTCAAATTAATAAAATTACGTAAAATCGTTCCATAAGCAAATAAAATTGATGAACCTATTTCAATCTCAACTGTTACTTTATCCGATGACATCGTGTTTGGATCAAACTGTTGCGCATCAGTTTGTGTCCATTTTAGAGCTGGTGATTTTAATTTTGGCATACGAATTGGACTCAGCAGTATTTCTTCTTTTTCTGGTGTTGTTATATCGGCTTGCGGATCTGGTCCTAAAGGAGGCATTGGATGATAAATATATTGTATTGCTAATGCAACAATTGGCACACTCCAGCAATCTACCCAACCAGCGCTGTAAGTAAAATTTTATGAAGCAATTATTAAAATTCCATATCAAAAGCTAATCAATATAATAAGTTCTTCTGTTATACCTTCTTTGACAATCTTTACGCCATTTTCTAGAGGGAAAATCTGATCTTTTTTTGATTTGTCCATCTCGTGTCAAAAATCTTATATTTTCTTCTAAACTTAAAACAATGGGCCTAGTGGTTGATATTTCTGGCAAGTACAAACTCAGATCTAAACCTTCGCCATGAATCCATAGTCTCAATGGTACCGTTTTCGGTAAATAATCATCAAACGGTAAATTAAAACTTAAATCAAAAAGATCACCGCAAAATGCAAGATGATTATTTTCTTGATTTGTACTTGAACAATCAATCCAATTGAAATCATTACACAATGTCAGTATTTCGAATTCTTTTAGCAAAATACAAAATTTCCACGTGTAAGGTACGAATTGTAAAATATCAGGTCGTACTTTTGATGCCCAATCTTCAATGAGATCTTGGAAAAAATGTTTATGAGTGAATACTAAATATGCAGTTGCTTTGCAACCAGTTAAATTAATAATCCATTCCTGATGATCGTTCCATCGTAATGGATAGTGAATTCGAATTTTAAATTCTAGTGTCTCACATTTCGCTAAACTTCGATATTGTAAACTAGTTGTGGCTTCTACGTGTAACAATTGACCAGACACCTTTGTTGTAAAACCGTCTTGAAGTATAATCCATGGCAATGTAAATTCGAAATATGATCCTGGACCTATGGTAACGTGCATAGCATTTGTCTCCTAAAAAATACCATATATTTTTTTTTTTTTAGTAAAACTAAACAAAAATACAAATTATTTTCTGAATTTACAGACCTTATTTTTTGAAAATAGAACATCAATTGTAGCCTCATTTAAGGTACTTAAACTTAAATCAAACGATTGATATTCTCGTTTTTCACCAGTTTTAGGTGGCTGAGTGACAAGCATTGTTTGCCAATCAGGTGGAAAGAAAAATTTAAATAAATGATCACGTTGTCGATCAGCCCATGGGCCATAGCTAAAATCAGTTCCTTTGCCACATTTAACATCTAGACCCCATACGGGAGGTGCTGCTTCAACAACATCACCATTAGCTAATGTTAATAACACTGGTTCTTCTGCTACAATTCCGGGTTCGTCCATATAATAATATAATTCAACTAAATTTGACATCATTACAACAAATCCTTCACCCATATATCTTTTAAACAGAAAATTAAATTAGAATAAAATGCCAATGTTGAAATTGAATCAAAAACTTTTGGATAGAGTACCTTGGAGGATCATCAACAAGACCAGTATATTTCGGTGATGGGGCCAATAATATCTTGGCATTATCCGCTTTTGCTTTTACGAAATGCATAAAATGATCTAAACGTGACATGGCTGGCTTCGTGCTATATACACAGTGTGCTTCTTCAACACAAATCGATAATGTCGTTGGCGTTAATCGATTTCCAAAAACAAAACGACCCTAAAATTTAAAATATATTATATTCAATTTAAAACCATAATATAAAATAATATTATTCATACCGAGCAAATATCAATCTTAATAACAGGTATTAAGTCACGCCATGTTGTGGCGGTCATTGCTTCTGAGCGTGATAGATTATTACTTTTCTTAAAAGCTGCTGAACTGTTTTTTCGATCATTCTCCAAATTCATAGCTTGCTCACGAATCTTAGCTAATTCTTCAGCAGACATATTTTCACTCTATAAATTTAATAATCATTATGACAATATTACGCAATAATTGATAATAACTAACTAAAAAAAACTAAAGGAATACAGACCGGAACTAGAATTGACGGCTTTAAACCAAATGTTTTCTCTAATTTTGCATATAAATCGGATCGATTGTAAACATGCAATTCAAATCCATTCAGCATAACTGACAATCGTGTATCGGAATGTGATAAATCTTCTGAAACATCTTTTGGTACATATGAACGCCACCAACGAAATATAAAATAACCATCTTGAATTCGTAGCGAATAATCAAAACATATATAAACGACATCACGAAACATTATTTTTCCAGCTAATGGATTTAAATTTAATGATCCTAAAAACAATAATATTATATCAATATAGTTTTACTTTTTTAGCATCATGCACATATATGTGTCATTAAGCCGCACCTATTTTAAAATACGCTCCTTTCATAAATAGTCGATTTATTAATTTCGTAAGAAAATAACCAACGACTCTTGAATTGAAAAATGTTATATAGATGACCCATATTATGGAAATTGTTAAAGAAGCTAACAATACTACCTAAAAATCATGAGAAGAAAACGCAATTAACGTTAAAAATGATATAACTTAATAACTTAATCATTATTCTTATATACCATTTTCTGGTCTATATGAATATTTTCCACGGAGCTCCATGGTGAGTCTGATGTATCGTTTGTATTTGGAGGATTGCTTATTTCTTCCATTTTGATAGCTAGTCTCTGTAATTCTTAACCGTGCTAAGAAAAACAAAATAAGAAAAAAATATTTACCTTGAATATATTGTAAAAAAAAAATAGTTCAATAAAATCAATATATATTTTTAATTGCCTTTAACAATTCATAATTGTTTTCTTTCAAAATTTGCTTCTTTAAATCAATAAAAGAAAAAACTAATCTTTTATAATCAAGGATGAAAATATTCAATTATTTAAATTATAATCAATTTTATAATTACAATTTTGATCGAAAATTTTGATTATAATTATTTTCATCTCTGCTTAATTTATATATAAATACAGCAGAAATATTATAGGCATATTTTGTAAATAAGTTATTCATTTGAATTAGCGTCATCCTGTTCATTGCTAAAAAATATTCTATTTCAATAATTAATATTATATTTGAAGTAAAATCCTCAACGATAAAAAAATAAACAATGAACTGTTGTCTGGCCTTTATACAATTGAGTCATATTTGTTTCTGCCCTTAATGGCGTCGTTGAAATTTTCTATCGTATTTTTCAGAGAATGCAAGCAATTTAGGCGTTGATTAGCATAATAAAACAGTTTTAACTCACCTCCATTATAATTATAACATAAAACTAAGAAATTCTTTTTTATAAATATGAAATTTTTAAATGTTTTTTTTATGTATTTTTATTTAGTTTAGTGAAATGATGTATCACAATAATATTTTTTCACGAATGAAAATGTCAAATGTCATTGGATGTCAATTTTGACATTTACACATCCTTATCCAAATGTTCACATCATATGTAGATTAGGCGTATTCGATTAATAATCCATTATAAATTTGGATAACTTTCGACGAGTTAAAAGTTATCTTTTTGGGTAGAATTAAATAAAGTTATCGCTCTCATTGAACGTGATAACATTAAAATGCCATCTCCATTACCCGGGTAAATTCGACGGTAAACCATAAATTTTTAAACGATCAATAAATTACCTTACTGGCGTGCGTTTCAACGGACAAGGGTAAATAAGTCAAAAAATAAATATGAGCATTAATATGAGTTATAAATAACATAAACAAATAAATTGTTGAATAGAAATTTGATTAATATATTTGAGTAATGTAGAAATTACTTACCTACATGATATTTAAGTAATAAGACTTTAATAAAATTAAAATTATTATATTATTACAAGTTTTGATATTTTTACCGCTATAAAAAATGTTTACCAGAGAAACTACCCCCGTAATCTACCAGGGTAATGGAAACGCAGAAAGTAAATTACTTATCGTTTACCCTGGTAATCTACTCGGGTAATGGAGATGGAATGTAAGTAATACAAAATCAACCCAAAAATGAAACCAAGTCAATGACTTTCATCCTAATATATGAATTTTAGCTGGTCGAAAGTTATTCAAACTTATCTCGGATTATTAATCGAACGCGCCTATTGATTAAAGTTTTTAAGAATCACATGTTTTAGAAAAAAATGATCTAATCAACACCGCTTATTCTGTGGGCAAAGCAATGTACTATTTTGTTGTTGTTGTTGCCCACAGATGTACATACAGCGCCGAATTTTTTAAAAATAGTTTTTTTACACTGGGGGCTCGGAGGAGGTTATGCTTATGATGTATGGGGAAATGTTGCGTCTACATAAAATAATGATGGTCTCGAATAGATGTTCAACCTTCAATTGGAAGTTATTTCAAAAAATAAAAAATGTTTTACGTAATGTTTTATGAAATGTTTTACCGCGTGGGTTGACTTTTATGTTTAAGTATAGTTTTAATTATGTTCATAAAGATTTATATACATTATACAGTAAAATATCATAGAAGAACATTTGTCGACAGCCCATCCAACTCGGTTTAATACATTGAAAAAATAATCAATTCACTTATGTCTACACAAAATAGATCAGATCATTTATTTTCTAGCGATCTGATCTGATTTTAGCAGATCGCGAACTAATGTCTAAAAATTAAATGGTATGTTCATAGATGTATTTTTTTCGAATAGTTTTCAATATTTATTAAACCTCCCCCAAGTCCCAAGTGAGCCATAGCTTGCTAGCTTTAATCTAATCTAGATTATAGAATATTTTGAAATCGATTTCTGTATTTTCGCGCTATATTTTAGTGCTTTATTAGTGAAAATGTTATGAAAAAATTTCTTTGTAAGCGCTAAACAGTAATACTATATATTTTTTTAATTTTCTATTTATTTATTTCTTATTTTGGTGCCGTTTTACGTAGTTACATATTGTTCAATTTATACAACCTTAATTTACTATAAATAGGTATGATCTTGTCGAATTACATCAGTTAAATACACGTACCTAACTATTAACGAACTATTTTTTTTTGGTGTTTTTAGCAAAGTTTTTTTTTTTTTTTTTTGAAGTGTTAGATATGATCTATGTTAGTTCAAAACTTATTTTTGTATTAATCTTCACTGTTTTTTTAAGTATATCTTTAGCTCATCCACCTCGATATTCACATTCTGACAAGTACATGGAAAAAAATGTACTTCATTATATTAACACTGGTTTCTGGAATGTACGTGGTAGCTTTAAAATATTTAACTTAATTGAAATTGAAACACAAATGTCATTAATACAATTGCGTACTGGAAAGTTTCTAGTTATAGATACAGTTCAAATGACTGATAATCTTTTAATTCAAATTAATCATTTAACAAATCATGGAAAACATATTGAAGCCGTTATTGGTGCCCATCCATTTCACACATTATCATTCTCAGCATTTTATAAGCTTTATCCATATGCCAACTACTATGGAACACCCAGACATTTACGTCGGTTAACGGATATTCCATGGGCAGGAAGGCTTGATGATATTAATGTCCTAAGAAAATTTGAACCAGATGTGGAAATGCGTATTCCAGCAGGTAGCACACAAAATACAAATTCTTTTTTCTTAAGTTATAGTAATTAACACTTTATTTTTAGGCGCCGAATTTATAAATCCACAACCAGAAAAAACAAATCATTTTGTAAGCGTCTTTGTTTATCATCGTATATCTAGAACTCTTCATGTTGATGATACAATATCATATTCTGCAAAATCTGGTTTTGTACATAAACTAATTGGCTTTAAGTCTGGTGAATTGGCATTTCATCCAGCAATAAAGAAAACTGGCCTCCATCCAACCTTCAACGCTCCGTACTTATTTCGTAATTGGATGAAAGAAATATTAAATGACTGGTACTTTGATAATATATGCTGTGCTCATATGAGTGTTAAAATTGGAGGAGCACATACTGCTGTTGGAGAATTACTTAATAAATCAGAATATTTATTTAATGAGCTTAGTGAAAAAAATGCGCGGAATAATCCACGCAGTGTAGTATCATTTGGAAATGAATATGAAAATTATTCAAATGTATATTCTTATCACGATGAATGTGGATAATTTCTTTTTCATGTTTTAAATATTCAATATTTTAGATTGGTTGTGAATAAAATATTATATTATGGAAAAAAATTAACAGTAACATATGCTTTTTATTTACTTAGTCTCATACAACGTGTGAGAGTTGAGGGGACTATTACATTAACTCATGCAAGTGTTTTGATCCAAAATTGCTTAACATTCAAAATATAAAAATAAATGATAACAAAGCACCAATCAATTTTGTGGACAAATAACGAAAATATAATCGAATCTTACTAAGGCCCATACTAGACGTAATTTACCAGCAGAAAAGAAGATATTTCGAAAAGTAATGATTGGATCGATTTGATGTA
>JAABKK020059557.1:0-34052 GCA_011634745.2 Catotricha subobsoleta
GATACTATTTTGATCAAAATCGAAGTAGGGTAGTTCTCAGAAACTTAAAAAAACATACTATTTTCTGCTCAAAACCTAAAAAAAGATACTATTTTCGGCAAAATCGACAGAGGATAAGATTTTTTCAAATCTCAGGGGGGGTAACACCCCCTCCCCCCTCCCCCCATTGTGCATGTATGAGTACACGTATATAGAATAAAAATTTAATATTTGAAAACATTACATTTAATTAATTGAAAATAACTGAATCTCTTTGAAGATTTCAATAGAATAGAAAATTTAAGATTGAATAATCACAGAAGGAATATAAGCATCAAAATTTTATAATTTTCATATCGATCAGAATATTACCAAAAATCTTTCAGTTGCTTCAAAATTATTAAAATATCATTACAAAAAAATGTCTCTTTTATTATTTAAAGAAAAAAAAAATTAAATTAAAATACTTATAAATACATTTATAACACGTAAATCGACTAGTCTCGTTTATCAATTATCTCGCTGACTAATATACTCTATAATCTGAAATGTAATCAGTTTACATTCCACGTGAAATTACATATACAGAACGTTCTTCTTCTTTTTTTTACATCTTCTATTGTAAAAATCATTTATACCATTAAAAGTCAATTTATACACAAGCGTCCATGAGCTCATTATGTATGTTTTGGGTCCCGTCCCCCCAATGAATAATACTAAACTTGTAGATTGTACAAACAGAGTAAATTGAACGAAAAACACTCACATCATCGAATATACATGCTTATGCTTACCTATATTTTTATTGTATATTGCATTTGCTTTCTTATAAGTAATACTAATTTCCATACAAATCTTACGTAGACAGAAATGCACAAAACCGAAGAGAATTTAATAATTTTTACTTTGTTGTGTATTACCTTACTTAAAAATCTACATTGGTAATGATACGAATATATATGCTATTATACGCGTATGTATTGAAGGAATCGAAACGAAACGAATAGAAATTATATATAAAAATAAAGAAAAAAATTTGTAAAGAAAAAAAAAAACGAAGAAAAAAACCGAAAAAATCATGGCTGACTCTCTCCATTAATATAACAGGCAACATACTCAGGTATTATAAATTGTACAATAGTTCGATATACAACATACAGCAAAGCCCGTTGCAAACGAAACGATTTGGAATGTTTGTTCTCTTTAAGTTGAAGCATTTTATATATAAATATAAATATAATATATATTAACTTGGTTTGGTTGAATTGAATGTTAAAGCCATAGGTTTAGGTAGTTGATTTGAGTAACTTGAGTAAAGCGGACGCGATTACTATTTTTTTTTTTTTTTTTGGTTTCATATATATATTTATAAATCTCCTCCCGGCATTATAATACTTGCCCAGTTTGTTTGAAAAATATTATTTTGTAGAAGCGTGGCGTTTTTGTGTTTTTATCATTAAATAGCAATAATAAATATTGTGTATCGAACATTTTTATGAAAGTTATTTAAAAAAGAAAAGAAGAAGAAAACTAATTAAATAAATATAACAAAACATTTTGAATGGATTATCAGATATTTAACAAAACAAAAAAAAAATATTTATGATTTTTTTTTTTGTTATAAATTCATACGTTGTATCGTTTTCAGTCAAAAGTATAAACCATTGACCCTAATAGAATAAATATTTAATTTTACATTATTTACTTAGTTGCATGCAATTTATTTTACACAAGCAGCAATTTAACGTACAATTGAATATCTATTTATGAGATTTATTATTATGAATAGAAGTGATTTATGAATTTATAAGTTTTAAAAATTTCAATGTAATAAAATACAAACATCGCGCATTTTATTTATGAAAATAGTTTTTGACCTTAAAGTATTTAATTTTTGGATATAAAATATACCTAGTTGTTTTTTTTTTTTTTTGGAAAAAATAAAAGCCTGAAAACAGGTTATTTAGTAAAACAATAAAAACAACAAAAAAAAAACCGCAATTTAATAAAAGTGGATTGGACTCTTATCTTGGATTACATTCATTTTATACAAAAATTTGGATTATTGGATTACTTTTATATAATTGGACACAGTTACTAAATAAAACATAAATGGTAAATATTCATATTTATTTATTTTCGTAAATTTCATAAAATATTTTTTTTGTTACTTTAATAATGCAATTTGTACATATATAATTCCACTTTAAAATGCAAATAAGAAAACCATGTAGATAAAATAAAATCGTTAAACCATACGATATTTGCATTGCCTATCGATTTAGTTGCACCCTGTACATTCCAACGAATTATTGGCGTTTAAAATAAATATTTTTACGTTATTGCCTCGTATATGGTTGAGGAATTTCTGGTCGCTTATACATACATACATGCATACACTCGTGGCATTCTTTTGTAAGGTGATCATTAAGAACAGAAAAATATGTTTGCTTCTCTATGTTATTTTTTTTCTTTTTTTTCATTCGATTGAAAAATATTACAAGTACATAGTCATGTTGCAGGCATATTGAACATATTTGCTTGTGGTTAATAATTTATTAACCATTAAAACTATAAGCGCACAAACTATACAAAATTTATGTTGTCGTAAATTTTAAAAATGAATTAAATTGTCTACAATAGTTAGTCTTGAGGTGAATGTTTTTGATTGTTTTTTTTTTATCAAAAATAATAATTTGAAGAAAAAAAAAAACGACAACGACTTTTTTGTATTATACGAGTTAACACACTTTTATGATAAGAATATTGATTGTTAAATATTGATAATATTTGGTAACCAAACAAGAGATTTGTCAATTATTTTATAGATAAATAATGAATATATTCAAAGTGAGTTCAAAAATACAAAACACTCAAATAAGTAAGTGGTTTTTATTGCAATTTTATGGTAGATTTTTATATAATCAATATGTTTACCACTTAAGATTTTACGATCAAACGACAAGCGAAAATGCAATCAAGAAGCAAATTTACGAATATAATGTAATGTCTAAATAACGAGTGCTACGACTCTACGAGTACATAACTATTATATGTGTTTGTAATAATAATAATAATAATAATAATAATAATAATATACAATTATTAAAATATTTCACATCACAACACAAATTTTCATATTTCCGCATATTTTTAATATTATTTCATAAATTTTAATAATAATATTATAAACTTGAAAATTTTTAATAAACTTTTTGATTGTGAAATTTAAAATGTGGATAGCGATATTCCATTTAATTTTACAAACATTAATGAGCATATTAGGTGGGGAGCATTTTCTATTTTCCGTTTCTCATCATAAATTAATAAAATTATTTTCTGTAACTCGTACTAAACTAGCTTTAACTAAATACGAATTTCCATAAAGAAAAGAAAAGATTATTCGATGAACCATGAACCAGGTATATATACTTAATTATATTCCAAAGAAAAGCCAATTTGAACCTTAGCAGTGGCATTATAATTGACGCTTTAGGTGTTAGATCACGCAAACATAACATTATAGACTAAGAAAAATGATTGCCTTTGCCTAACCTAGTGAACATATTTCTCATAAAACATAGTAAAGAAATATTAATTTTGATTATTTCATTCAATAGAAATAGCATTTTTTTTATACATGGAATGAAACAATTTTCGCTGTTATGGTTTAACCGGTTGTATTATTGAATACTATGCCCTAACAATATGATTTAATCAATTAGTACATTTTTAGTATTTTTAATATGATTACAATTGCATCGTGCTTTGTAGTTGATATTTTACAAATCATTATGTAATTTTTTTGTTGTTTTGTTGTTATCACTAAAAGGCATACATGAATTATGAAAAAATAAGCAAACCATTAATATTCAAGTAATACATGGACTACATTCCAAACTTTATGCAGAATAAAAAAAAACAAAAAAAAAAAAACTTGATAGCACAAAAATAAGACGTCAATAAATATGAAGCGTGAACTATGTTGTTTACGATAGAATTTTGTTAAATACTGAAAACTATGTGATATTTAACTTATAAGCGGATAAACGTAATATAAAATGAAAACATTTTACATGCTTTTTGAATATATAATATATATAAGTAGATATATATTTTCTTCTTTAGAACGTATACTATCTTCGTAACGGGCTAACCTTGGTGATTTATAATTTTACACCTTTTTATGTCCAAAAAGAAGCTATATACCAAAACTATTTTTAAATTAAATAAGTAATATCATTATAATTATTACTTTATGCGAAATATTTTCAATTTTCTAGTATAATGAAATAATACAAGTAATTCTGATATATGAAGCATTCATTCGCATAAATATGTTCTTCGAACAAAACGTACGTGTTAAAGAAAAAAATAGTAAGTTTAACGGTAATTATGAAATTTTTAAATTATCTTTCAAATTATTTAACAAATGTTATTTGATGATGAAATACAAAATAGATTAGAATACTTGCTATATATTATAATTTTAAAAATCTTTATTATTTTGAAATTAATGAAAATAAAATTATTCAAAGAAATAAGTGACGAATAAAGGTACTAACTCTGACTTGATAATGCGAACGTAAAATATAATTAAAAAAAAACACATGAGTCTTTTTAAATTGAATTAATCATTCAAGCATTTAATCAATATATTTAGTACTTATACTTTAAATTGAAATATTACACTCGCCGAATAATTTAGCATCTGATAAAAAAAAAATTATATATATATATATATAATTCTATAAATAAAAATCAAGAAATTGACACTTGTAAAATGCGTCAAAAGCACTTGCGTAATTAAAATGGTATTTCTTAAAACAAATAAATAATTTTTGCGCCTTAATGGAAATTTTTAAATTCCTCTCATATGAACTTGAGCACTAATGTTGATTATCAGCATTTGCAAAAATACCAAGAAATATGATCAGTTTTTTTTTTTCTATACGCACGCATGAATATTTAGATTATTTTAATATATGTCAAAAAAAAAAAAATATGTGTGGGTTTGTTATTTTTAATTAATTTTAATTTTATTTTTTTCGAAGAAGAAATAAAAAACATTTATTGTAATTGAACACGTAAGAACAAATGTCAATACCATTAAAATATTCTGAATGTCTAATCTAAGTGACTTATCATAAAATAGTACAGAAAATGAAGACTTATTTTATTGTTGTGTACAAATAACATTTAAATTTAATCCTATGATCGAAATTTTTTAAAGAAATTACATTTAAAGTACACAAAATATACTTAGATAGCGTATTATATCCTAACAAACAAAAATGAAATTTTAAAAATTCACAAAATAAGATAAATGCTGAAGTAAACAGTTTTTACTCGTGACTATAACCGTACCGTATACAAAATATACAAAAAAAAAAAAAAATAATAAAAAAATACATATGTATCTTTATTGATTTTGATGTTTAACGATATCGAAGAGATAAACATTACATATTTAGTTATTTGTTGCAAGTACAAACACGTGTTTTACTTATGTAATGCTTTGGTATCATGACGCAAATATTTAAATATATTCGATCTAATAAATATTTTCGTTTTTGGTAAACGTGCGTAATTATTAAACGTAATAGTTAATGAAAAAAAATTTGACATGTCATTTACGAAAATTTTTCTATTAATGGTAATAATAATAATAATAAAAACCATAATTATAATAACTACCTAATAATTCGTAATAGATTTAATAAATATAGGGGTTTATGACAACATTTTATAACCATTTTCCTTCTAAATCTATTTAAAATTAAAATAAAAGGTCATAACTTTATTCAATATCTACAATCCTACATACTTTGTATATCGTATATTTATTTTTTTATTATCTTTTTCCAAACCTAAAAGATCATTAACACGGATTACTACAAATCCAATAAGGTGATATAATAGCTTAAAAATTTCAATAGACACATTTATTTATGCTAAATACTTTAAACGTTTAAACAACATTTACTGAAGTTTTTCTACTATGAAAAAGATAACAATGCAAATTTAATTTGTGTCCTAATTTCTTATCTAAATAAAAAACAATTGTACGTATTATTATTACATTTTCGTTTAAAATTATTCGCATTCCACAAGTATTAGGTTACCCACCTTTATTTCAATAACATAGAAACATACAGCAAATAAACGAAGTTTTTTTTTTTCATTTTTGTTTTTTTTTTAATTCAATATTTTAATCTTATCGTATTCGTATCGAATCGCAGGACACAGAAACACTTAACTAAATGTAGATAATGAAATGGATATTTCATAATTATTTTAGATGTGTATAATATATGTTCTAAATGTGATAATAACTAAAGAATGTGCAGTCAAAACCGATTAAAATGGATCACAATTTATTTATTTATTTAATTTAGATAATTAATACATAGAATTACCATTAGAGTTATATTAATTGTTACCATTATGGTGTATATAACTGTGATTAATATATTTAATCAATTAATGATGAAACTACTAAATTTCGTTTGATAATTATTATAAATAAAAAATTCAACTACATTTATTTGAATTTACTATAATGAGCCTCTTTTACACTATGGATGTACTCATCATCAATGGCTGTTTAGATAATCATGAGTGCGATAAATATTCGACTATATTATATTTGGTTCTAATGAATTTCTTTTATAATTTGGATGAACCATTCCGGGTCATCATGCTGCTTGAAAAATTCATGAGGCATTTTATATGAATCACAATCAATGAGCGAAAATACCATTAAAAACTAGTTTTTTACAAAAACACAAAATAGAATATTTCCAAAAAAAAGATATAATTGCGATCATAAATTTTGTATAATAATTTAGCAAATATTTTCAAAGAATTATACAAAATAAATCTATTAAATTATCATAACAACAATTCCACTACTTATTTATTCTTATTATTTTCTCTCTCCGAAATTTTCTCAATGATTTTAGATAATTACTCATTTTATATACTTAATAATTTAGCTATTACTGCTATCTAATAATGTATTTATTAAAATACAATAATACAGAAAATGATTGTAAATTACTGCAAATAATACTTCTCGAAGAAAAACATTTAATTATTTAATTAGAAAATTGTTTGTTTATATAATTGCGCAAAGATTATTGTTTAAGTTGTTGAGTATATCGATAAATTGTTATTTAAGGTTTAAAATAATCCAGCAATAGTTTTATTATAATTGCGTGGTACTTAATTGGTTTTTTGTTTTTTTTTTTATTTTGTGTATAATTTATTATGTGACAACTTTGGATTGGAATTTTTTCATGATAAATGAAGTGCAATTTAAATTTTGTATAATACGTCTAAATTCCATAGGATCTTACTTGTGTGTGTTTGCATATGCGTGCACTGAATAATTAAATATTAATGTCTCTTATTAAATATATATATGTATATATATTTTTAAATTATTACCAAAGAATTGAAATCGTGCTATTATCTAATTATATGATTTTGAGAAATAATTTTTAATTAGAACGAGAAACATTTAAATTTTATTTTAACGTGAAATTTGAAATTATTTATCAAAAAAAATTATTGTAGATTTAATATTATACGATTTCTTGGTAAAGACATGCCTAGATCAAGATACCCGCAAACTAATTATATTAATAAAATATGTTGTTTTTTTTTTTTTTTATTTATTTCTCACACTAAAGCAATAAAGAATGAGAAGAATGCAAAAATATAAAAGTGTAAATTATTATGTTTTGTGAAACTTTGGACGACAAGTTTATGTTTTCTAAATTTATTCAAAACAAGAAATTTGGTGCTCATTTTAAAAGTTTTATTAACTATTTAAGAAAAGAAAAAAAAAATAAACAAGTCCATTTTAGTAGTTTTTTGTTTTGTTCGTGTTTAATATTTATCATTTCTCTTGATTAGTTTTCAATGGCGCCACAATTATACCAGATATGGCATTCATGCGTATATTAAACGACCAATTCATGAAATAAAAATATTATCTGAAGTTGCCAAAAATCAAAATATATAATCATATTAAAGAAGGTACACGCACGCAGAAAAATTTGAATGCGATGAAAAAATTTACATTTAAAATACCGGATGCCAATAATTAATATTAAATACAGTAACCGAAAAAGGCAAAAAAAAAAAAAAAGAGTCAAAAATGAAGAAGATTTTTAGTTTTTATAAAAAAAAAAAAAAAAAAAAAACTTTATGTTTAGAGCTATAACATTCAGCAACTATATTACAAAAATATAGGCATTTATTTCTTTATATACAAATATCGAATTTATACACAATACCAGGCCATATATTTAAAAATAACTTGTTTTGGACAAAATTCATGTTCAGGTTTTTGTTTTTTATATATATATATTATTTTTTTTATAGCTCGCGACATGAGACTGACTCTGTGATAAAAATGGTGGTGGTACATATATGTATTTTTATACTTAATTTATACTCTTTAAACATTATAAGCATGGCATGGTTTGACTTGACAGACAATGATGACATGGTTGGAAATTTTTTGTTGTAAATTATTACGACGCCGCCAACTGATAATGGACTGAACATTAATTTATAATAAATAAATCATCCCATGGAGACCAACCGACCAATCGTGTAAAAACAATATATATTTTTTATTTAATTAATTCAAATTAATAAAGAAAAAGAAAATTAATAAAATTATAAGAATCAAAATA
The DNA here is from genome assembly GCA_011634745.2 of Catotricha subobsoleta. Lineage (NCBI taxonomy): Eukaryota > Metazoa > Arthropoda > Insecta > Diptera > Cecidomyiidae > Catotricha > Catotricha subobsoleta. Next base: position 8,691 of record JAABKK020059557.1, read on the forward strand.
TTTCATAAGGATGACAATTTCCAAGAGTACAAATATAAATAATTATGAGAAAAACATCCGAAGAATATTGATATATAATAATTGCAAGATATTCATTATTCATGTCATATATTTTCTACTTAGCAAATGTTATAAAGAAAATACTAGAGAGATTTTATATAAATCCATTCACATTCATTTAAGAATCAATTATGTAAATGGTTTAAATATAATATTTCAATATTTGTAATGATAAAATGTAATCATATATGGTCTCCGTAATAGTCATGTCTTGGCTTTACCATTTAAAGACTTTGGTAATGATACAGAATAGAACTTAAATTGTTCTAATTATAGTCCATCATCAATGAAATATGATATGAGAAACGATGCCGTATTAAATCGAGAAAAAAAAAATGTAGAAGAAAAACAAATGAAACAAACAGAAAAGAAATATATATTGTGAAAAGATATATTATACCAATCATCCAATTGTATTTATTGATAGAAGAATACGCAAACTCTGTACAATATATGAATTGAAAGCATTAAGATTGTTTTTTTTTTCTTTATTATATTTAATATTGTTAGCTTGTTTGTTTTTAATTAAATGCAGTAACGCGGTCTACACTACTATGTATTATATAGAGTTTACAGTGCCAATACGCATAGTTTATAGGTGCCTCATATAGATTATATTTTAATATGGGTTGGCTGAAATGGTTGTTACACATATTCTGAGTAGTTTATTGGAAGAGAATGGTAGCAAGCGCACGTCCAGAAAATTACACATTTTTTCTTCACCATTAATGTCGTCGGGTTAAAAGTAGTTTGATGTTTTGTTAGTTTGTTGGCAGAATTTTAATAACTTTTAAGCGATGCAAGCAATAAATATTTTATACATTTTGAGATTAAAACATGTTTTGTGTTGTGGTTGGTCTTTGTAATTTTCTTTTCTTTTTATTTATTTTTTTGTCATCGGCGTACTCTAAACTTTATCTATGTTTTGATTGGAGATTTTTTTTCTTGAGTATGATGGATAAAAATGTTATAATTTTTTTTGATAGAAATACATTGAGCTTTATATTTTGTTTTCTTTAAAAATTGAAAAGAAACGTTATATTATTTCTACAATAAATACATACATAATACTTATATTACACACAAAAAAACAAATTCAAAGAACTTTCATATAAAACATATTTAAATAATATAATTGTTTATTTGTTCTTAATTATACAAACAAAATTAAACATTTTGTATGAAAGAATAGATAATAATACCATCATCATAATACCTATTATATTCAATCAAACAAAATAAAAAGCAAATCAAACAATAACGACGCCAGTCAGCTCAAAACATTTTGTATTAAATCGAGGTTCTGGCGTGGCTGTAGCACAGCAGCACATTACATAAATAAAATGAATATATAAAACCATCAAACAACCCAAAGGATATATTATTATAATCACTTTAAAATAACATTTGTAAGAAATAAAAGATAAACAAATTTTGTAGAAGCAAAAGAGCACTAAAAAAAATAAAAAAAGATATTCAATTTTAACCCTAAAGGCCATTCTCTAAGTCAAAACACATAATAATATAAAATAATATTATAAAGAAACCCAAATTTGGGTCTTCTAATATTACATTATTGCGTGAGATTGGCGATTATCCAGGAGCATCAAAATCGTTTAAATGGTTTTATAAATGAAAATAATAAATACAACGAACACATAATATAAATAATTATAATTTCAGAAAACAAAACAAAAAAAAAACAAGTTTTTAGAATTGAAAATTCTTGATTTTGGTTCTTCTTTTATGTATAAAATATGCCTGTTGGTACGAATGATGATGATCATGATGGCTATGAAAGAATACGAAATTAACGAAAATAATAAAAACAAAAGGGCAAGGTTGCGCTTCGCATATATTAGATGATATTTTATATGTAGATATATATTTCTATGTAGAGAGTTTATAAATGTTAAAATAATATTTGAGCCTTTTGCTTCGCATTTGGTATATGGATGGCATCGCATGGTGTATATTTTATGGCATATTTGAAATCTGAAAGAATATTCCTAGAAAATCACATTATGGCATAATAATGTTGTGGTTGGATCTTTTTTTTATTATTATTAATTCTTCTTCTTTTTTTTTTTATTTGCTTCTACTATTTGGTATGATATGGGTTCCGGGTAAAAAAGAAATAAATATTTCTTTGTAAATTATATAGAGATTGTTAGGGAGGAGTTAAGAAAATGAGATATGGCACGATATCGATATTACATTATGGTAAACAGGAAATTCCATTCTATTTCATTTCATTTTTGTATAGCTCTATCGCATATATGCTAAATAAAAATATTGAAAATATTGTATACACAAAATATAGCTGTTTGAGATGTAAAGAGAAAAAAGAATACAATGCGATTTACCAGAAAAGCCCAGAGGGTTTAATATGCAAAAGGTGCCTCCTAACTCTTGCGCTACTAGTTTCAGCGAAATTAATTGCAGACATTTGTGGTGAGGAATGATACATTTGATTCATTTCGAATTTCAAACGAGAATATAATTATAGACAATCAAAAATATTTTTGCTGTAAGCAATTATAAATGTAATGATTCATTGTAAATAAAAAAAGGAACATAAATTCAATTTATTGAAAAGTAGAAGACATGTGATAAATACCATTATTATGTAAGGCGCATATACCAGCATTATGATTATTATTATTATTATTATTATTTTGTTCAAGCAAATAAGATATCAAATTGAAGTTTCACTTGTCAAAAATGCAAGCTTATGAAATTAGATGCCATACGTGGCATTATATACAATTTATGGCTATAAACATCTACGAGAATTTAGCAAACCAGTGGAATATAGCTAGAAAGGAGGCTATATAGTTAGAAAATAGCATAGCTGTTAAATAGATTCTGAATTATATTCTCATCTCAATATACATACATTTAAATAAAAATCTATATTTACTTATTTGTGCATCAAATACTTATTAGACTGATTATGCGTCACATAGTACTTATTAATTGTAAAGATTACTATTTAGACCTATATACATTATGAACTCATTGTAATAAATATGTAAAATTATACTAAATTATATATTAGCAATTTAGGAATTTAGGTATTTTTGATAAAACTGTGTATCACTCGCATTCTTTATATATTTCAACATAAAATTTAATATTTAAAAGTAAAATTTTATAAATTGATTATCGAGCATCACGCAATGTAAAATTTTAATGAGTCACCAGCGTATTTACTATTTAAATGAATTATCTAGTATATTTGCAACGGTAACACTCTGAGTATGTCCTAGTAAAATACCGATACCTTTGCTGATATTTCCAATTCTTAGTGGATCGATTTGTATGGATCATTTCACACCCCATCCTTAACATCGATTTTTAGAAAGTGGACAAGAATAAATAGTATTATATATTATATTATATTATATTATATACATATACTATACATATAAATAAATAATGCCTCATAACAAGTGAAAAGATGTAGTAAATATTAAAAAATAAATAATAATAAATAAAAGGAGAAAAAGGTTCTCTCCACATTCCAGCATAATAATTTTTTATTTTGTAGGTATATATTTTATTATTATTATTATTATTATAAATGATTGTTCTGTTCATCTCAATGTTTATATTCACCTACTTTAATTATATCCAAATATACGTAATACAAAAAAAAAAACACAAAATTTTACTCATCCACCAAGTATATTATAAAACCGCAATAAAACACCATACCCATAAATCATCATCGTATAAATATCTTATTTCGTCTCAAATGGCTGACATCATCACTAAAATATGTATCTAGTATTAGTATGTGGACATATGGACAATGTACTATAATGGTCACATAATAAACAGTTAAATAGACATTAAATAATATAATATATATATATATAAATTAAAAAAAAATGAAATCGTTAATGAAAAATATATAATTTTTATTGTGTACGCTTATTATGTGAAGCACGTTATATTTTTATTGTTGACAAAGAGCTTAAAGATGTGTGACTTTTTTTATTTTTAAATAATTACAAACTAAATAGCGAATGTATTATATTATTATTATTATTATTATGTTTATGTTTATGTGCAGTAGATAGTCAGTTTTATGTTCCATCAGCAAGTTGTACGAATTGAGAATAGTCCAGTTTTTTTTTTTTTTGAGAGTACAAACAGCATTACGGAGCCGTTGTAACGCAATAATTTTCTCTTAGATTCATTATAATTTATTCAGGTTATTAATATAAACTTGAATTGGTATGTATCAAAATAGAAGAAAATGTAATATATATAAAACATTAATATATAATATGCTATATGGTCTAAGTAGTAAACTATTGTGTGATAATTCTGTATTAAAATTATTGAATAGGTATTCAAAAGTAACAAATTTCTATCCACCACTTGGAATAGTTGAAAAACTAACTATCAAATCATATCCATTAGTTTGTGCACTATCTAATAAATATTTTATATCATCAATAACACATGCACTGTATTTAATATTATATATATATATATATTTTTTTTTTATGAATAAACCAGTATTATATTTATAAAAATATGGTATTATAGCCAATGTGATGGAGTTTTATAGTGCTACAACCAGTGCGTACAAGAACAAGTACCAGTTTTATACCACTCTCTCTCTTAAAAAAATAAATTTTCATTTAATAACATCTATACTCTACACTTATACAATGTGTATTTTGTATGTAAACTATCATCTAAAAAAAACTTATTACAATATAATAGGATAAAATATATTTTATAGAATACCAAACCAACGTAAATAGACATAGTTTAATACATATATTTATATATAAAAATATTTATATATATAATATATTCTATTAAAATCAAATACTAACTCCAATAATGGTATAAGAGTTCATGTCTCGTACACTTCGGTACATTTAAATTTAATACGAACTCATCGTTATCTATATATATATATATATATATATGTAATACTTTTATATACCTTGTAATGTTTATTTGTTCAATAGTGCAACAAGTAATATATTGAAATCCAACAACAAAAATACCGATTCATTGAAATTTGAAAATGTATGTTACATTCACATAATATTAAGTCGAATGAAGCACACATGCTGTGTTTGAAGGCATTTTCGATTTTATAAGAAACACTTCTATAAATGTAGTATTTAATTATGAAAAAAAAAAAAAAAAACACTGAATTGGAAATTTTTATCAGCATAATTCCGTAAATATTTAAAACATTATTGGCACACAAACACACACACACACACACACACATGAACCCAATAGAGTTCAACATTCTAAAATTCACATGCACCAGAAAAGTGCATATGAATTAAACTTAAAGCAAATAAACTTTATTATTGAATATGAATATACTAATATCATGCAATTATAATAAAACAAAAAATATATCTTTTTTTTTAATTATCATTATTTTTTTTTTCATTTGTTTCGTTTCTGACTTATTCTAAAACAGAACCAACACGATTTATGCTAATTAGCATTTTCTCTTATCAATTAGATTTAAAAAAAAAAAAAAAAAACCATACGTAAATCTGCTTCAAAGTATAGAAAATATACTTTTAAGTTAACATACATATTGATATTGTATTGAATGTGTTGTGTGGACTGGTTTTAGGTTTTCTTATAAATAAATATATTCGTTCATATATCGTTCCTAGAGCCATAGATGAATAAAGTAAGTTTTTGACGGGTTAATGATGTCGAATGAATTGAACAAAATAGATATCAAATAAATGAGTAAAATTGATTTGATATATTTATAAATGAATGATGATGTACATGAGAATTAGTGTCATGATATATCTGTCTTTTTATTTATTTGAACATTAATAAAACGTAAATCAGGTTGATTTAAAAAAGAACTAGACAATTTTAATTTTAATTGAGATTGGACTGCATGTAATTAATTTTGATTGAAATTGTATGTTTTCATTTGTGGATATTTTATAAATAGATTCAATGATCATATATTTATATTCAATGTTATGCATCTATTTCCAGTTTCAGTCCAGTTATATTTGAAAATGTTCTCCAAACGTTAGAATTTTAAACAAAGATTATTAATCGAAAATATATTTACAAAAAAAAGAAAAAAAAAAAACATTCTTGATTATAATCCATAATTATAAAATGATTTTTCTTTTATTATTATTTAATCACACGAATTTCCAAAAATTAATGAAGATCGATTTTCAATTGAATTGGTATACTGAAATAATCCAATATTTATCATACTATTTCAATGACTAATAGCTTGCTAGAGGCTATCATCATGGTTAATTTCCATATTTGTCGATAATAATAAATAAAAAAAAATACCATACATTTTTGTTTATTTAATTTTGCTACAGGCAGATTTAAAACGGAATTTCACATGATAAAAGTGTGTAACGAATATAATTGTTGTTAATTGTATTATCGCACGTTAATTAACCTATTTATACTTATTTAGACATGCTATTTTAATATCGTATCAAAAATTATGAAATTTATATTAAATGATAATAACGAATTTTTCAACAACTGAAATTAAAATTTATAAAAAATACGTTTCAATTGGTTTTAATTCTATTTTTGTCAATTATTTAATTAATATAGTCAATAAATATCTGATATGGATGAATAACATGAGCTATTTTCTTAATTAAAAAAAAAAAAAACTTTATATGCCAATAAATATTTTTCTGTTTAATATATCAATTTGGAGAGTTTGCAAAAATAATTTTCTTTCATTTTCATTCATTTTTTTTTTAGTCGAATTCGTTAAAAACTAAATTGATGATGTTAATAAAAATTATAAAAATATTGTGATTTTATCGGTAACCTAAATCAACCCAACGTAATAAACGTTTACTTTTACAAAAACTTCAATTTTAAAATAATTGATGAACATTATTATTATTTTATTTGATTTAATTAATTGTCCATAAAATGAATTAAAGTTAAAATCATCCATTAGGAATAGAATTATTCAAAATTTCTTTAGGTTTACAGGACACGACATATGCTATAAAGAACCTGCCTATCAGTTCAGTAAATATTTCAAATTTATGAAATAAATAAATAATATTAAAAAAAAATGTTGTTAGGAAATATGTATAGCTACGATAATAAATATTGATATTTATTTACTCAAAAGTACCTACGAACTTCATTCACATTAAGTATAAACCATACACATTTTATAATAATAATACCATACTTATATCGTCTATAACAAAACAAGTTTCATTGCCAATGTAGGTTACTGTACCTACTTACTATCGTCATTACTAACTATACATATAATCATATATATCCATTTAATTCCGTAAATTATTGTTATGGTAGCAAAATATTTTTAAACCTATATATGAATTTTGATGAATAATTTGATTTGTTTATGGATGGAGGTACCTCTACGTTAAATTATATATTTTGCACAAATATGTACCTGTGATATTTATTTAATGATACTCTCAAAATGTATAAATGTAGTATTGTTATTTTTATATTAAGTTAACGGAAATCATAATATTAAAATGAATTTTGGATTATCTACCAGTGATTATTTAATGACTTTGAATTACATCTATTTGATTTTTTTATTTTTTTTTTTAATAACAGAAAACATTTGCAGCGTGTAAGCGTAATAATTGCAAATGAGTCACAGACAAATATTTATTAATCATTTTCGATTTTTTTTTTTGTTTTGTTTAATCATAACCAACGAATAAAGAAACATAATTTTTGGCAAAACCCATTTTTGTGAGTGCAAAAATATATTTAATACTAATAATCTGTGGTTGTAGGAACCACCACCCCATTTAATTTCTGAATAAAAAAAAATCATTTTAGCAATGCCTAATATCAAAAAAATCGATTGTTGTTCAATTATATTGATATAATATTATTTGTTTTAATGCATCATTTTTATCTATTTATGTTTTCATCATAATTCGAACAGTATTCAAATTAGACATATATTGACATTGATATATAATTCAAATAAATAATAAATATTTAATATTTTCTATTTCATAAGTGAACATATATTGAACAAGTTACCATATTACCCAACTATTTAAATACTTGTTACATATATCTGCAAAAAAAAAAAGAAGAAAAATAAGAAAAAACTACACACCATGACCATCATCTCATATTCTTTACTTCCATCAATTTACAATTTAATGGGTATGTTGTTCTATATGCCACTTTTTACATTTTTTTTGCTTTTCTGTTTGTTTGTTTTTTGTTTTTTTTTTGTATTTCAATATTATATTCATAATAATCTCTAGTCGAATATCTTATGTACATATTTTAAACTATAAAAGCCTAACAAGGTATTATATTGATCTTATTGGTATATAAATTTAAACATACAGAAGCTATAACGTTAAGCAATATAAACTAAACAGCGATTTATTGGGATGATTATATTTTTATATTTTGTGAAATCTTGATAAAAGCTAAAAGGTAGACATTTGCCTGGCATGTGAAAGAAATACCCAATAAAATATGTACGATGGAATGTTTCAGACCGAAGAAATTAAAAGCCGGATTAAATATTTATTTATTTATTTATTTTTTTTAAAAATATTTATCGTTAAATTGCTGGCATATTTTTCTTAGAGAGCTTTTTTTTTTGAGAATGTATAGTTTCGTTAAGTAAATAACAGAGACGATATATTTATTAGTAGGTAATGTGATAAGATGGTCAGGGTTGATATTTTAAGATTCTATCTATAACATGAAAGTAATATAGCTTATTAGCATTGTAGTTTTATTATTTGAATAGCTCTCTATTCGCTAAATTACATTTTATATCTTTCTCAAGAATCATGCTTAGTCATTTTTTTTATTATTATTATCAACATTTTTGTATTTACTCATACTTTTACTTAAAGACGAATGAATTTTAGCAATATTTTATAGATACAGTTGACGCTTAAATGTCTACTTTACCTTTTTGCCATAGATGTGCAATCAAGTATTACAAACGCGTGTGCATACAACATTTTATTCAACTATTTATTTTTATTTCTTCGTTCTGATATATTGCTGGTTATTGCCTATTTCTGTTGGTAGAAGTTGTCATCACCAAATATAGATGATGGCGTGGGTGAATTAATTTCTTTAAAGGTGTTATCGATGTTAAGTTTTAGGTTTGGTTTTGATTTTATAACTTGTATAAAACAAGATCTTAAAACGGATTTAAAATATACACAACATTTGAGGAATTTTTCTTCAATATTTCTTTTATTCATATTCGTTGCTTAATTGAAAAATTATGTACCATTGGCTATTTCACTGCATACTAATTTCATTAAAGGTAAGCTTTTAATCAAAAATACATTTTTAATATATAATTCATTAATATTTGAAAATATTTATTTATTCAATTTAGCAGAAGTGGTTTATAATCATACACACATAAAATTGCGTACCCGAAATATATTTTTCGCAAATGAAACCACAAAAACATAAAAATAAAAATAACCAATCAGATTAACAACAACAACAACAACAAAACAAACACCAAAATAAACGTGTTGAAACATTAACGTATATTGCTTTTCATATTCCTAACCGATATATAATAATCTGGTACAAGTTCTTATCCATCCATATTTGACTCTCTTCGTAAATAATATTGTGGTTCAACGAAAAGACGTAATATATTTTTATTATTTCTTAGTGGTCAATGAACTTCTTTTCTTTTCTTTTTTTTATTAGTTGCTATGCGCACAAAATAATCAAAAAAAAAATATTTAAAATTTAAAGTTAAAAAACTCTTTCATCAATATTATTTTTATCCCTTCTATTCTATAAATAAAATGTTTAATATGAATTCTTCTATTCTCAAGAAATTAATCGCTTTAAAAAAAATAAAAAAAATCGTATAGTCTGCTAAACCGTAATAAATTTTTTATTCAATTTTAATCTATAGGTACAATTTACAACTCGTTTCTCTATTGTTTCTTAATGTTCGTTTTTTTTTCTCTTTTCATTTTTATGGTTTTTTAATTTTATTCTTATTTAATATACTTAGTTTAGTGGTTTATTTTAAAATAAATAATAAGACTTTTAAATAGTTTTGTAGGTCAGCAATTCATCAAATCAGCCAAATGTATAACAAAAAGAAAATATATAAATGACTAATCACAAGTAGTTAAAATTACATTTTGGTATTGCAAATAATCAAAAAATAAAATAAAATAAAATAATAATATAAATAATGATAATAAAAAAAATAAGAAAAAAGAAGTAACCTATTCTTTATATCGAATATTTGGTTCACGTCAAATTTATTTCAATTTCTAGTTTCGATATGGTTATTAATTTGCTTAGTGGACGTTAAAAACTATTCTTTGTGTAAAATATTGGTTATGGCGAATTGCAAATCTTTTACTTTTATGAATCGTAAATTTTTTAATTATTTATTTAAGTATATAAGATAAAATTATTTGAATTCAATGATTTATGTGCATCATTCAAATTCCAAAGATAATGCAGCGAAACTAATTTTTGTAAGATAAATCAATTGAAATAGTGTTTCAATGCTTAAAATGTTGCAATTCCGTGACGTTGAACATTTATTGTTTATTTATTTATTAGAAAGAATAATCATTTATATTAATTTATGTTTTATGAAAAATTTTAATAATATTTTTTTTTTGTTTTATTCTGAATTTTTTATTAATAATTTTAAAAAATTATTAATATTTAGTTTCATTTACTTGGAAGAAAAATTAAGAAACAAAACATTAAATTCCTTGACCAAAATGATGAAATAAAAACAAAAGTTAAATTAACACCAAACGTGTCATTAATAGATTAATTCGATACTAAACAATTTATTCTTCATAAACTCCATTCCAAATTTTTCTATCAAATAATAGTTACAATCTATATTACAGTTAATACAATATGAAATATTTGCTAACATTTTATTGCATTTACCTACATATTATTTTATTTCGGATAGACATGCCTGATGTTTACTCTATACCGCGTTATCTAAAATTCATTGCAAATAAAGAGAAGGCAAAAAGTTGATCGAAATATGAAATTTGATAAAATCTATTAAATACATTTCAGGTCACAGTATTTGAAAGTCCTTATACATTAGTTAGAGCAGTTATTTTATTATTTATATGTATTACAAAAAAAAAACTAATAAAACTGAAAAAAGAATCAATTGTTTAGCGTAGGAATTTTGCTCATACTCATTCATTTTACAGTAATTTAAAACTTTACATCATTTTTATAGTTCATTAATAAAACAAAAATGAAATAAAAATAAAATACACTTAATAAATGGTATCGGTGACGTGCGTATATGTTGTTGTTTTTGTTTTCATTTTAACATTTATGCTAATAATACGAGATATAGATGATTAACATCACACATAATAAAAATCTTTAATAATATACACAATTTTTATATTCTGTAAAATTTAAATTATACAAATTTATCAAACATCACCAATCTTACCTTAAAAAATGTAAAGAAAAAAAACAACCAAAAACGTTTTATCATTTCGAAAATATTTTTCTTGTTCGCATATATTAAAGAAAAAGAAGAAAAAAAAACAGAAGATATAATGAAAAAGAGAATTAATACATTTAACAATATACAAAAGGCACCAGTAAGTCAGCCCCAGCTATCATCAGATACGGCAGCAGCAACAGCAGCACCAAATCGAAAACCAAATGTCAGTAAACTCATAATATTTTTTTTTTTTGTTTTTTTTTAGTTAAATTTAAATTCCAATTTTTAAAAGCCCATAAAAAAAAAGTTAAATCTTTTAAAAAATTCCAACAAAATCAAACCACTCTGCTGGCTGCATATATCAATTTCTTTATTTATAAGTAGCTATATTTTCGTATATATACCATTTTATAAGTGTGATATAATAATATACAAATCGTTTATGTGTTAAGAATTAATGTTATATTGAATAATAATTAACGTTATTTTCAGTGTTGGGTGTGATGATAAAATTCGATTCATAACAAAGAAAAACATTTACTTAAAGCTATTTTTAAATTGATTAGAAAATAATATGTTTAGATGAGTTTGGTAAATATATCTGTCTATCTATGTATGTCTGTCTGTACTTCGGTCTGTACAAATAAAAAAAAAATGCAAAATAGGTAATTTTAGTCAAAACATTTATAGTTTTCTTTTTGTTTGAAAATAAATACAACTTATTAAATACCACACAAAGTGAATGGTTCATAAATATTAGGCTGGGAAGAAGAACATCAACTCATGTGTGGATATATCGAAGTTACAACTCGTTCGGATATAACTCAATATAAACCTCAGGATTCATATTTTGAATTTATTTCATGCTTACTGCCCCTGAACATGAAGTATTTTTATATAGTTACTATGCAATGCAATGAGGACTATATTTGATTTTTCTATTTTAGATTAAATCATTCAAATAAATTGAATTACAAATGGATTTTAATCTTTTACTCTTAAATATAAAACAATCATTTTATTGTACATCTTAATAATTATTTTTGTAGATCAAATATGAGATTCAGAATATTTATAGTAAAAAAAAAAAGACAATCCATAAAAATTCCAGCAAAAATATAAATAAAAAATAAAAACAAGTTTCAACTCGACTTCTACAAAATAATTCTGTTTTTGTTCTGCTGGAATTCCAAATGTGTTATTCATATTATTGAAAATTTGATTTTACATAAATTAATGGAATAATATTTTTTTTCTTAAAAAGTACATTTTCTCACTTATATATCAAAAATAAAATAAAACAAAAATCTACTTTATTATTCTTTACTTCATTTATATTTTTAAGTCATTGAAATTTCGATTTTGTATAAATATTTTCCGCCGGTATTTAAATCAAAATATTAAATTTAAATAGAATTAGAGAACATGCATAAAAATAAAATAAAAGCACTAATAACCTGGAACAAATCAAGAATGCATATTTAAATACATACACAAAATGTATATATTTATATTATATTGAATTAATATATTCAGCTACCGGTCTTTAAAATCCCCATAATCAATTTATTAAAAGTCGACTCAGATAATATAAAATACCACAAAACATAATAAAAAAAATAATAATAAAACGAAAGAAAAAAAGAAAACAACAAAACAATATATATATATATAGAAATAAATAAAAGTTTCTTTATATATCCCAAGCACAAGGTAAAGAAAAATATATAATTGCTACTTCTAATCCAATTTACATACAAAAATTCCATGGTCAGATAAGAAGATAAACCAGGCCGGCCATCGGCTACTGTTCAACATTCCAATTTTATATATTTTCAAGCCAACAGCATAAAATGCAGCATTCAAAAGAATCTTTACGCTTTTTTTTTCTTCATTCTTTTTTCTTTTTCAATATTTCTTTTTTCTTTTATTTATTTTTTTTTTAAAGTCGCTTTTTGTTGCTTTAGCGTTGGCTATTGCTTTTTCTGAAGTCATTCAGACGAATGTTTAATGTATCAAAACATATGAATATATTTTATGTTTTTTTTATTCGCTTTAATACCCAGCATCAGTTCAGTTTTTATTATAGAAATTCTATGTATGTTATGCCTTTGGGGTTAATTTACATTATTCCTCCTCATCTTCGTCGTAGTCATCGTCGTCGTTCTTGTCGAAGAAGACGTCTTTTTCTTATTTTTAAACTATTTGATTTTTTTTTTTACTTAATTTTTGTTGTTGTTGTTGTTTTGTTTTAGTCTGTATAAGTTTTAGTTTGTGTGTGTAGATTGCTTGCATAGAATCGTGTTGCATGAGTGGATATATAATATGTATAATTTTCTTAATGTAATGCTGCGCTCGAATTTGATGGTAAGTAATTTTTGTTTTTGTGGTTCTTTATCGTAATACCCTTTTGCTTTTGGTATGTAAATTGTTATTTGATGGCCGAAGAATTTCCTTTAGGTGTTTTATATTCTTTGTAAAACGATTTTGTTTATTACTCGAACATTTCGATAGATAATTTATGTAAAAAAAAAAAAAAAAAAGTGTTTTTTGTCGTTTATTTTGGAGGTTGTCATGCGATGAACATCAGGAAATTGATGAATACCGTGACATTAATTTGTAAATAGATTATATACCTAGAATATTTATATTTTTTTAAATATATTTGTAAAAATTTCATTATAATTTACAATTTAATGGAACTATTTCAATATACTTTATTTAATGATTTCGTTTTACATTGTTTCCTTAATTACATTTTAATTAAATCAATATCAGTTTCTTAAAAAGCGATTATTAATATAAAGGCGGTGTTTCGACCAATCGAATAAGCAAATAGTATAAACTAACTTAGAGTTCAGAGGAAGATTCTTTATCGTTATCAGAGATGCAACAGTATACGAATTTTAGTTACTTCAGTATTTCAGTACCAGAGAGTGCATTTAAAAATATACTGGCAACACAACTAATAGACCAGTTCCAGCTATGTATCGTATATTTTTTCAGTATCTGTATTCAGTACAAGAAAATGAACTGCAGTACTAATATTTACAGTACCAGTACACAGTATTTGCATTTATGCATTATATTCATATACTAGAGATTTTACAGACAATGTATAGACTCTTTTGTGATATATAATAATGTCCCAGGAGAATTCTACATAAAAGTCTAAAAAGTCATGTTTAATCACAGTTCTAAAACGATTTGTAGATGCTCTAGAATACTTTATACTCATTATTATAGACTCGCAAAATCAGGTTCAAAAAAGTAATTCATTTTAAAACAAAATATAATATAGCAAAATTACACAACAAAAATGTTATAAAAGAAATTTTCATAAGACATAAAACATACACTCAGTCAATTAAAAGCGCGGGAAAAAACAACGTGCTTTTGTGAGTGTTTTTATTACAATTCGATTGAGTGTACCTCTATCGCTCTCTATACCATAACATAACGTGTGTCGTCTTATGTATATACGTGTACGAGTGCGAGTAGTCTTGGAATGCGGCTGGCCTTCAAATTAAATATACATGTGCTGGAAGGAAATATAACATAAAGCGAATGATTTTGTTCTCTTTACACATTTAGTATTATTCTTCTTTAGCAACGATTACTTTTTTGGTATTAAAAAAAAAAAAAAAAAATGAAATGAAATTCTAGCAACGAATGAATATTTAGAAATTTTTGGCGCAATTTTTCTTCTTTTTTTTTTTTGAATGATTTATAAGGAGTTTATTGTTTATATACACAAAAATAATGTTTACGTTATTGAGTTTGTTTAAATAAAATTAAAATAATGCTAGTTCTCTAAGATTTCCTTTTATTTAAAATTTTCATGTACTGATGTCTCAAAATTGAATAAAATTAAGTAAAAGGATTAAACTAAACAATTTTATAGAATTAATGAAATCATCACATACCAGAAGAAAGCATAAAAGATTTAGATATGGTATGAAAATAGTTATATCTGCAGACAGTATTAAATTTTTTTCATACCAGGTTATAATATGAATAATATTTATACCAGGAAAAGGTATTAAATATTAATGTATGATATGAAAATAATCATTTTCATTAAATCATTAAATTTAAATCATTTATTAATTTTGTAAGTAAGTCACTTATAAGTAAAATTAAGCATTTTTTATTTTTTTTTGCTGTTAATTTAAAATATTTAAAAAGAAGAAAAAAAAAATGGTGTAAAGAAATTAACTAGTGGCGGAGTGGACTCGAACCTATAAACCTAGTAAACAGCAGATTTGGTATGAAAATTGTATAATTTATTATTTATACCACCAGGAAGTATGAAATATTTTTCAATCCTTTACAAGGTATGAGACAATCGATTTAATCGGAAATAATACCATATAGAAGTATGAATTCATTAAAAATTTACTTTATATTTTACAAAAGCTATGTATTTTGTATGGACCAGATAGCCGAGTGCACTAAGTCGCCAAGAATTAAATCAACGAGAATGAAAAAGGTATGAATTATGGTATGAATTATGGTATGAAAAACAAAATATATAAAAAAACTTCAGAAAACAAAAATGAAAAAAAAAATCAAGTAGGAAAATGGAAAATAGTTTTTTTTTTTAAATAATTCATACAATATTCATACCAATTTCATACCCCAATATAGATTAATTAATTAAATCATACCAATGTAAAGTATAATGAAAGTGGTATAACTATAGTATTGAAGGTATATTTTGGAACGTTCATACCATCATTATAGTATGATTATGGTATGAATTTCATACCATTACAGGGTATGACAGTGTTATTAAACTATTTATTTTTTTCAGAAGGGTTATCAGTGATGCATAAATCAAGTAAATAAATAACAGAACATTCTTTCGAATGCGAATTAAGTATGTTGCCTGAGTATAAAAATAAATGCGATTCTTAAGTAAACATTTTTCACAAAAAGAATTTACCAAAAATTGACAGAATTTATGTACACGATAGCATCGTGTAATTATGAACTTTTTAATGCAACACGATATTATACTTAATTTGGAATTACATTCGATTTTAATTTTAAACGATTTTTTTTTTTTAACGTTTGGTGTTATTAAATGAACTAAAAGATTTTCAACATGGAAATGTTATGTTACAATGTTGCAAATTGCATATACGTGATTTATTCATGTCTGATTAAATATTTTCTTTAAAACAGAAACATTAACCCATTTAAATGTATGTATATTTTATTTTGATGAATACAATTTACATGAAATGCGTTAATGTTATAATAAATAATTGTGTATAAATATTTGTGATATGGAAGTAAAATAAAAAGGAACTTAAACTATAGAATTCTCTGAGGCTATTCTCAAATATAAGAGTAACATAGTGTGGGGTTGCGATTTGCTCGTGAATAGCAAAGCATTGAACGAGTACCTATTTAACATTACATTCGCATATATATAGGTATATGTATATGATTTTGATAAAACATTCATGGTATACTCATTACTCATTTATCATTCATTTCCATTTTCATTGAAAAAAAAATAGTTTTATTTGTATGAGACTATTTTAGTACAGATATCTATCTACCAGAAATTTAATGGAATATTAGGACAAGCAACATAAATTACTGAACACATCATCCGGCGGATCTTAAGCTATAAATAGCTTTTACGTTATTGTGATTCTTATTTAATAAGTAAATAAACAATAATGGATGATTCTCTGCACAAAAAAAATATCATAATTTAAAAAAAAAAACCAAAAAGAATTTTCTAACTGCAAACAGTTGCAGAAACGGTTGGTGAAACAGTTGGATTCGCACAACGCACTGTGGCTTTCAGCGGTTGAAACAACCATTTTTGGTTGCTTGTACGAATCGAACCGCT
Organism: Catotricha subobsoleta; assembly: GCA_011634745.2. NCBI lineage: Eukaryota > Metazoa > Arthropoda > Insecta > Diptera > Cecidomyiidae > Catotricha > Catotricha subobsoleta. Next base: position 26,117 of record JAABKK020059557.1, read on the forward strand.
GCTCCAACTATTCAATTCTTATTGGAAAACTTATGCTTAAACCAAAAATAATAAAGCGCGTCTTAACCTTAGAAATTAATTATTAGTCTCTATTACTCATGAAAATTATAAAACAAGATAATACATATATGTACTTACATAATAATCGTTCACTTAGAATTACTTAATTTGCGCCATTTATCATGTAATAAGCATAAAAACAATCACAATAGAATGTCACAATATTTTATTTACATACTTATTATTATTATTATTATTATTATTTATTATTATTATCATTTAAATAAATAACTATTATAAAACAAATCTATATCAAAAATGTATGTAAACAAATACATAATATATTGTTGCACCTAATCATACGTAGGTACCATAATAAATAAAAGAGAAAAAAAAAACAAATCGAATGTAGGTAACACAATTATTATATCGACATTATTTATAATAACAATAATATTTGTTGTAAAATGATGTAACCTTGGCTTGGTACAGAAAAAAACATTATGTTTTTTTTTTTATATATATATTATTATTCCCTACCATTAGGTATGAAAAACAGTGTCAACTAAACTTTTTAGTTATTCTATAGTGTGTTACCTTCACGTTACACGCACGTGAAAATTTATCGCAAAATACAGCACCGGTGATTGATTGAACTGAATATAGTTAATAAATTTAATGAATTACGTAAAAAATTCTTTAAATTTTTCATTAATACATTTTCTTATACAGTCGTTTATTCAATGAAAATTATTTATAATTTCTTAATAACATTTTTTGAAGTTGCATATTTTATTATTAGACAGTATGATAGAATTGCATTTAATTGAATTGACCTCTATTAGTGAACGTCTGTTTAAGCTTTATTAAATGCAGCAGTAGTAAGTAGCGCGAAAGGTAATAGTTAATTTTTGGATGGTTCTCATTCTTGCAATTAATAATAATTAGTAATAAAATTAGATGGGATAGCTTTTGATCTGATAGAATATCAAAATATATATGATCTATATAATGTAGATGTAGATGATATGTCGAGCTATAATTCAAAATTTTTTGTTCCGTTGGATACATAACATATAAATATATATATATATATATTATACTAATGGAACCACTTCTATCAGCGGACGAAAAGAGGTGTGACTAAACGAACTCTGGTAATAGAGGTTATATTAATTCACTGACATTGAATGATGCTTTGAATATTTAAATAATAATTGATTTTCATATTTTTCAAAATATCCTCAAAAATACATCTTATTCTTTCAATAAAATTTAAATTCTACTAAAATTGATTTATTATAAATATTTGAATGAATTACGTACGAAACTTATACCTACATGGGTTATGTAAGTAAAAAAGAAAAAAAAAAACCGGAACAAATTTATGATACGGATCAAATATTTCCAAAAATGGTGCTGAATTTAATAACGTATCCAATAAATGAATAGCAAGATATAACTAGAATTAGTGTGTAATATAATTAACATGTGCAGGTGTGACTTATTCTTCTTCTTCTTCTTATTATTCTTATTATTATCTAAAAAAGGATTTAAGAAAAGATAAAAAATAGAAGCCATACGATTTTTTCGGTAGGAATAATGTTATTAAATAATATTCGAATGTTGTTTTCTTCTTCTTTTTTTTTTAATTTATATATAAATACACCGACACACGTATGCCACATATTGTTAAAAGAGTGTCCAAGTAACGATTAAAAAAGACGACAAAAGAAGATAATTTTTAGTTGAATGGTTTTTTGGAATTTGTAATGTTAAAGGATTAGCATATAATTAATTTAATCGACACAAAAGAGCTTACCGCTGTGTGTGTTGAATGGTATTTCTTCTTTTTTTTTTCTATTTATTATCATTTTTTTTTTTCTTTTTAAAATTTATGTGGCTGAGCACTTCACTACGCATTAAGATAAAGAAAATTATTTAAGCTTTGGTCGGTCAGAATATGAGATTATATTTACCCGTGCACAATAACATAATATTTATCTCTCCTAAATATAAATAAAAAAATTAGTAAAAATTATTTTAATATCAGAAACTAGTTTTATAATTAATATAATAGGCATACCTACGCAATACAGCCCATATGTACAATTATGTAAAACTAATGCAATATACAAGTATGGCATGCATACAATTTAATGTTAACCTTTACTTAAATGTGTTGTTTTTTTTTTTTTCATTAAAAGTATATGCATTTAAACTGCCACAGTAGTTCTTTCAAATAAAAGCAAGGTTTGTACCATAAAATAAATATACAAAATACAACAAAAGGAAAAGGAGGAGAGAATAAATATATCTATACTTATTTTTATAAATTACCACCACCAGATGGTAAGAGAAGTCATTAAATTTAAGCCTCAGGTGGTAAAGACGTTTTTCAGATAAAAATTCTTTCTTATCGCTTGCAGGTTTAAATTTTTGGACGCTAATTGGCTCTTTTCAGTATGTGAAACTATAGCAATGTACTACACAGGGCTTAAAGCAATGCAAATGTTTATAAATGGAGGGAACAAAATAATAATACAGTGGATTTTTATTTATCATTGAGAATTATATAAGAGGCTACCACATTTTGTTAACCTTGCAATCTTCCATCACTAACAGATATACAAAAATTAAAAATAAATAAATAAATAAAAATTTAAAGAAGCAAATGCGAACCAATCTCCTTGCAAAGAATGTTCTTTGATTAATTTAAAAATGTAGACATACATTCGAATGAAATATAATAGTTTAACGAGCTGGTACTTAAATGGCCATTTCATTTGACGCATTAATTGATATTGAACAGCAAAAAAGAAAAAAAAAACTCGTATATTCGTAAATGTATAACTGATTATAGTGTTTATATGAAAGATGAAAATTACGTATCTGAATCGAAGAAAAAAAAAACCACATTAATAAATTTGTCTGGTGACAAATATATTCCGAAACACAATATGACATCTAAACATTTAGATACGATTTTTTCGAAGAATGAATTCTATTTCTCCTTTTTTATTTTTTATTTTATTGCTGGTCCGGTTGTGTCTTCTTCTTTATTATGTTGATTATTTAAGAAATCTTGTTATAATATTTTTATATTGGACGTGTTATTTCCACAAAATATGCTAATAATATAAATGATGCGCAGAAAAGTAACAAAAGGACAAACAATGACATAAATTTGTCAAAATGGTAATTGCTATGCGATGGGTTTTATTTTTTTTTTTTTTTAAATTATACACATATTTTATCTGATTGGTTATTCGTTTTTAGTTTCTTCTTTATTTTTCTGGAAACCAAATAATTTGGTTTTCGGAGAATTTTTATCAAATATTTGCTGGAACTATCAAAATTAAAAAAAGAATTTATTTCTGTGGGACACTGCGAGCATTGATTGCGGTTTAATATTGGATCCATTTGGACAATATTTATTTTGATTAAATTTTTTATAAGTAATTCATTTATAGCATTAAACTATGTTGAAGTTGAACTACGTTAAAATCCAAATGGGAAAAATTAACTTTTATAAATAAATGTTTAAAATTGTGCTACTCCATTTTGATTATGTACGCATTGTCATTTTGGAACCTCGCAATATTAATCACAATCCGATGATTAACAACTTTTAAGTGCATCATTTTGTACTTACATTTTTAATTTCTGAAGTCGCTGGGAAGTATATTTCCTAAATTGCTTTTTTTTGCCTGTATGCCCCTTTAATATTATCAATTGCAATAAGAAGTATAAAATATGCCATAAGCTATGATAGTAAGATACATAGTTTTCTTCTGTGAATGAAAGAACACCTCAATTAATTAACTTTTGACACATTCCACAGTAATAAAAAAAAAAAAAAAAATCTTTATTCGTGCATATATTATAAAATCGTAAAGTTATAAAAAACCAGCATGATCTAATATAACAGTAAATAATTTTTAAAATACTTTTATTGTAATGTGTGGTTTAATATGCGCGCGTAGGTAAGCAAGTATCTGATAATAATAGGTTTTTATGAAAATATCATTTTTGGTTTAAAAAAAAAAAAAAAAGATGAAATGATTATACGAACACGTATCAAAATATAATTTTGTATTGTAAAGTTGCATAAATTTATAAAAACATGTGGCTCATTTACACGAACAATCAATTTACTAAGTGTTACATAAATATTACAGTTCAGTTTGTGCAAAATATTGTAGAATGTTTGCTGTATTGTACAACGCATAAATTTTGGGAAGCAACTTTTAAGATTTTTCGGCACGCACATAAGTACTATTCGTGTTAATAATTAATTATTTATATATATGTATTATGTATATTGTATAGTGAATACACTTAAAATACGATTTAAAAAATAAAATTAATTTTAATTTTATTTTATTAATTAGCTTATCCAGTATTATAAGATTTAATTATGAAATTAATGTCAACTAAATAATTAAAATTTTCTTTGAAACTCATCTGGATTTTGTTTCGTTTTTGTTTCAGGAAGTATTTCAAGCAAGTTTTTGCAGCTGGTAACAATGCAGCATGCGAGCTTTTTGCACCGTCAGCGCGCCCCTAGAGGTTTGCGCACCACCAACTCGTCCATTGTTACCGGGATCCCGTTTTTTAGCTCTAAGGTAAATTTTTGATAATTTTATTAATCTTACTAAAATTTCAATTAAATAAAATTACAATTAATTTCAATTATACAAATTTTAGATTACTAGGAATTCCGCAACCTCGCACTCTTTACTTCTTAGTCGAAGCAAAAAGTCGTGTACGAGAAGTATATTCACAAACATGTCTTCATTTTGCCAAACAAGGGATGCTCGATACCGAACTGTTCGGTTTGGCTGTTCTAATAGGTAAGATACACACTCAATGTAACAAATACTTTTAGTTTTTATAAAATCATATCGAAAATACATTTATTTTTTTATTTTTTTTTTAAATACAAATTACATGTTGAACGATGCTCCCGTTGTGATTTTAAAGCATTTATCATCGTGCATCTCATCATATAAATTTTTAAATGAAATGCAAAATTAAATTATTCAAGAGAATAATAATATGGTTTCAAAAAGAGATTATTTATTTTTTTTGTTTTCTTTCGAATCAATAAATCTTATTCTGAATTCAAATTGATCTGTACAAGTCATTAATCTCAACGGTCTGTTGAAAACTTAAAATTCCTCACCAAAAATGAAATCAATCAAAATGTTTGGACCAAAAATTTCTGACCAGATATCCATGTACAATGTGTACCCGTACACAATACAAATATGAAAATATAATATGATGTTTTAATGGGTACTTTTCACATATATTTTTCTTTCTGTTTTTTTTTTTTCTTTAATATTTGTACTTATTTGAATTCAATGTGAAAGATTGGGTATTATATAACTACAACACGCTTATAACAAATATCTATAGATTACGATATGTTTTACCTAATGCTTGTATTTGTATGCAAGTATTAACTAGTAATGTATTGTATGGATGAGAACTTTAAATGTTATGAATTTTATACAAACAACAATACATAAAAATGCACTCCTAAAGAAAAGATATAAAAAAGGTTCTGTTAAAAATTCAGTTTATTAAACATTACCGAGGCAAAGAATATTAAAAGAAAAAAATAATAATAATAATAAAACGATAAACACAAAAGATTTTATGTATAGAATTCACAGGCACTTCAAAATTTAAATTTATAACAAGTAATAATGAATAACCTTTCAACTTTGGAATAAATTTTTTGGTAGATTTTTAAAAATTTACATAATTTATAATGTGGATGTTTAATGCTGTGCTGTATAGACATAATAATGATTGAAATCGAAATACTATTACTATTACATAATTTAAAGTGTACTTAAATAATTGATTTTAAAAAATGCAATATAATGGTTTTCCTGATACAATTTTGTCTACCCACCAGATATTTTAGGGAAGTTATAATAATTTATTGTACTTATGGGTAAAAATCTAGGTAAGTAGTTATACAAAGTATTCCAACAACGAAAAATTCGAATCAAACCAATATTGGCTTTAAAATTTCTTTCATTACTCATTCTTATTTCATTTTCTCTATAACAGATTGAATTACTTTAATTGTTTCCTTCTTTTTTTTTTAATTATGATTTGATTTTTTATTGTATTATAAGCTGAAGCCTTTTAACTGCATTCCATTATCAAAGAACACTCCATCATAAAATGTATCCCGCATGTTGTTTGAATCATATTTTCTTGACCATAACCCTGCTCTATATGCTATACTATTTTGTAATATTGTTACTAGTTTTTCTATATGTATTTATAATAATACGTCCATATATTTCATTTGAACTCTTTCTCCATTCAAAAAAGCATATATTTTTCATCTCATTCTTGTTTGAAAATATTTATTTTGTGTATAGTATATGTTATAAAATATCAATAAATAAATGTAGTCTGTAGAGATATACGTAAGTACGTTCAAATGTATATACATTTTGAAAAATAAAATAACATGATAAAAAAGTAACAAAACGGACAAAAAGAATAATAAATAAGATGAAGTTAAAAATAAAATTAAAAAAAAAAAAGAAACGAAGAAAATAAAAGAAAAAATAACGTCTTCAGGCCCAATAAATACGCGCTGTTGTTGATGCAATGTAATGATGTGGCTATAGTATATCCACATATACACAACAAATAATTTGACTAAATATTAAACGTACGTTTTCAAGAGCTCAGGTATTATTATCATTATTATAATAAATGCCATCGCAGTAAATTATAATCCGATCTCCCTATGCACGTATAAGTCAGTCAGTCAGTTGGTATATACAATACTAGATATGTATAAATATAGGTACCTATAGAATATGTATAGTAGACGTACCATCTTTAAGAGAAGACCTTAATGTGTAACATAATATAAATTTTATTTGAGAGCACAACAAAACGAACAAAAATTGTTTTAAAAATTCCTTAAACATACGTTGAAAAACCTTCTTCAAAGTCATAAAATTACTTTTTTATTTTCTTTCATTTTTTCATTTACATTTTTTTTTTCATTTTTTTTTTTTTTTTAATTTTACTTTATGTTATTTTTTGTGTTTTTTGTTTTGTGTTTTTATTTATTTTTTTATTATACGCTACATTGAATATATACGTAAAATAGTATACGAACATGCATATATAAGATTGGATTCAAGACGTAAGACGCGTGTTTAGTAATTCAGGTAGCTGATATAACTTTTTTAAAGAATTTGGGTGCGGGGTATGAGGAATAAGAACGCGGTATTATATATATATATATCTCAGTGCCACAACCTGTATTAATATTATGTAGGTAGGTAAATATACATACGTTACGTTCATGCATATACAAAACATAGATAGATAAAATGTCATATATATTATAAAATCGGCCAAAGCAATATAAAAGATGAAACAATGCTACGTTTTATAAATGTTTTTATTTTGAAAAGAGTTGAATGAGGGAGAATGCACGTTTAAAAATGTATATAAATATTATCAACTTAATATTGCAACATTTGTTTTTCATCATTATAATGACTGCACCAACATAACATATTTTTAAGTAAATAAAACTGGACAGAAACGAACGAAAAACTTTAAGCGACGAACCTGATTTTTAAGTTTTTGGTGTGATTTTATTTTTTTGGAATGTAAACAGGAAAACGGTTATTTTAAAAAAAAAATATATATTAATAAAAATAAGTAATTATGCTTTTTTTTTGAATGAACTGAAAATAACAATTTTATAATAGAGTTGGTTTTGTATTCATGCTTACTGGTTACTGTTTCCAATTGACTTATGAACAGGGTTCGGATGACTTAAATCAAGCTGATTTTAGTCATGATTTAAATCACGATTTAAATCAAATGATTTTTTTCATTTTGATTTAATCAAATTTCAACAATAAAGTTTTCA
>JAABKK020059577.1:0-34041 GCA_011634745.2 Catotricha subobsoleta
AAGAAAAATAGAACTGTCGTTAAACCAAATTGAAACCAATGGTTTTAGTCCAAAATTCTTAACGGTTTTAAAACCGTTGGTTGTTCGACTACACAATTCTAAACAGTTCTAAAACCGTTCTAGAACCAGTGGTTTTGGTTCCAGTTCCAATTTGTTTATTGGGATTTACGTACCTACATAAGAACTATATAATTTCATTAACCTGATCAGTTATCGTTTCCTACCCTAACCAATTGTTAACTAACTGTTTCTTCGATTTAATTTGAATATTTACTGTACTACAAATATTTAATTCGACCTTTACAAAATTTAATTAATAATGGTTAATAAGCAATATTTCTAATTGTTGAATATGTTCAATACTTACCAATTAAATTATCTTGAAATACAACTCTATGAGTCTGATTAGGTATAAGGAGATTGGAAATATTTACAGATTTTTAATATATTTTAGTGTCGTACTATTTTATTTTCGTTCAACTATTTTTTAATGCGAATTGCTTTTAAAATAGCTAGTTCATAATTAGTGTGTAGTGAATGAAATATAATCTTAGTTAATACCGGCAAAAAAAGCACCAAGCATGAGTTAGGTAGGGATATCGGAAACGTCCTAAATATATACATAGATACCTTAGTTTAGAAAATATATATAGCTACTAGAATTTTTATGAAATGTTAAATAATTTCTAATGCAAGTCACATACAAAAAAAAACATTCATTATCAACCCTTAAAGCTTTTAAGCCCGGTTTCCTGTTCGCGTGAAATGAAATTTTCGGGTAGCGAAAATTTAAGTGAAATAATAATAAGGAGAATAAAACAAAATTCGCTTTGTGAAATGACTTTCCTATTCAGGTGAATTAAAAATGGAAAACACATATATATAAATGTCAAATATTTCACGCGTAGCTACTGAAAATAAGTGTTGCCGTCAAATCGGTAGTGAAAAAATTATGGAGACTGAAAAAATAATGGAAATATTTTGCTCGTGAAATGAGTGTCCTATTCGCGTGAAATGAAATACGTGGAATCATTTTTTCACTACCTCATTTCGCTAGGTAATTTTTGTATGTAAAATTTCATTTCGCGCGAACAGAAAACCGACCTTTACAAGAGTAATTATTTCTTAGTAAACTTTTTTAAAGAATTCCAAATTTTGTTCGACAAGTGATAAAAACAATATCACTTTTTTGATAAATAGAACATCATCGACACATAAAATTAAACTTATAACATTAAGAACAATTAAAACACAACGCATATAATTTGATCATTTTATCATTAAAATGAACTCAACGATATCTCTTCTTCTTATTGTTCATAGACTTATGTTAAGTAGCAGAATTTGCATTTACAAAACATTCTAAATGTTTACAGCTACGTTACTAAATCAATCATAATTTAATAATTGATATGGTTGGAATTGATTGTACGTACATACTCAATATAATTTAAAAGCACTAAATTATTCATGATTTAATATGTTAAGAGCAATCGAATTCTTTTCTCTTAAACTTTTGTATGTTACTTTTAAAGTACATAAAAACAGTGTTGAACTGGGAGATGGTTACCTCACCAATAAAACAGTACAGCCGGCGCAATTTTTTTTTTTAAATTATTGAACAAATTAAAAACATATGTGATATGCTGCGATATGTATTGTAAACAAATTGTTTGTACTATTTGCTCATACTTATTACTTAAAAGAAAAATTGACTAAGATCGGCTCACCGGTCAGGTCAAATGACTGTGAATTAATTCGTCATTAAAAATACGAATTTTACTAGAAGATTTTCTTTTTTAAAGAAATATATTTATCTTTAAGTGAGTAAATAATTATTAAAATTTTCTTTGCAAAAAGCAATATTTATGCTGTTTGCACGCTAGTTATAAAAGCATGGAATAAATTCGACACATATACTTATTTCATATTTCGTAAAAATTTATAAACTACAATCAAATTTAAAATTACATTTAAGTTGAGCTATAGAGTCTTTTACCGCATAGATAATAATTTATTTGTTAATTTATTCGAAACGTTTAAGGAATTTGTTTTCTCATTAAGTGATATTCATATTATATATTCACTCAGCAATACCAAATCATAAAGTAATTAAATTCTCTTCCTATTTCTTCTTTGATTGTTATAATGTATATATAATAAAATATAATAATAGGAATAAGAAAATGCGTTTTCCGTTTACATTAACCAGTTAACTTTTTATCGGTTCGTGAAGCTGTGCACACTCTTTCTTCTTAGGAGGACATATTTGACATTCATTACAAATAATCCTGCACATGATCAATAGGCCATGATCGAAAATGACTTTTTTTTTTTGTTGGATAGTGTGTAGTGAAAATTTGTTACAAAGCAATTAATAACAAATGCGATGGGGCAGGGGACATTGAGAAAAAAAATCACAATTATGCTCAACCAATTTTAACTACACATCATAATGATGACACACCACTGTTAACCACTTTTAACCATTTCTGGTTAACACAAAAGTAATGTAAATGGAAAACTTCTAAAATAAATGAATGAACTTCTTTCTTTATTGCATACTTACTTACGATGTGCTTTTTCATCCCTTAAGCATTCAACCTTGACATCGTAATGTTAATAACCTAACCTTGTTCTTATATTATTATGTAACATTGTTCGGTATTATAAAAGTATATTTAACTAATTTTTATACACACAGAATACAGAAAGATGAATATTAAACAGGAATGTTGAATTATAGACATAATAGTAGGTCTCTATAGACGTATTAAAGTTGAAATATATAAAGAACTCTAGAATTTTGAGTACGCTTAATTTCTAATTTTCAGCATTGAAAAATTATTTATGGTATTTAATACTGTTAATAAATAAGGTGATATGTGTGAATACGAGATTTTTGTTAATATTGCGATAAATTTTGAATGTAATATGTGTTTTGGGAATTATAAGAAAAAAATATTATGCCGTCGATATATGTATATGTATAATTCGTAATAATGGTAATAAATCGTTCGGTATTGGTTTGGTGTCATTAATGGACAAATCAAATATGATACATACACTTCATGCCTTGTATTTAGTGTATTTAAAAAAATTGATTAATATAATTATTTTGTTAGGTGATGTGCTAATGTTTATCAATGAGCAATTAATTCAAATACTTTTAAATAAAAATCAGTTCTTCTTCAAACCTTAAATAATAACACTACAATAGAACATTATTAGCGGTATGTTCAAAAAAAACAATAATACATATATTAGGCAGTTAGAGCAAATGGCGTGAACGTAAGCGTAGACGGTATTTTGTACGTAGAGATGTCAAATTTCATAGAAAATAAAATTCGAGGAGAAATAAGCGAAATGTGACCATAACATTTTTGTAAATTACGCGAGATATATTTAACGTGTGCTTAAGGTTAAATTCCGCTATTTTGCGTCGAATTTTATTTCATTTTTTAAACTTCTACGTTAACGTCAACGTCTACGTTTACGCGCACGCCATTTGCCCTAACTGCCTATTTGAAGAATCAGGTCAATATTGTTATTTTCCTTGCTAATTTAATGTTTATTCTAACAATAACCTGATAACGTTTCGAGCGCATATATCATATTTAAAAGTCATATTTTTTCGAAATAAAATAATTAATAAAATAAATTTTATAAGAAAATAATACTGTGTATTGAAAACATATATATGTATACTAATTAATACTATATTAGATAAGATGCAATAAAAATTTAAAAATTATTTAACATATTATTTTCTTAACGTTTTAAACAAACTTTTCAAACTACTTACGAAAAAGCCATTAGCTAGATATTACGCCGTTACTAATTTCGATAGTTTTTTTTTGATAACTTTATACCGCCGTCATTTTTTACGAAAAACTAACGAATAACTCTTATGCTGTTACTTTTTTCTAACTTAGGGCCATTTTATCAATCGTAGTTTAAACTCGGTTTAAAGTTAAACTCAGTTTAGCTTGAGTTTAAACTAAGTTTAATTTTATGTCATTTTTTCAATCATAGTTAAACTAGGTTTTATCATGCAAAATATAGCTTAAACTGAGTTTAACTTAAACGCCCGATGTTGGCCGTTTAAAGTTAAACTCAGTTTAAGTTAAACCTTGATTGATAAAATGGCTCTTAGGCGGCTATCCCACATTAGTTCGTATCGTCTAACTTATGTTCTAACCGTGATAATAGATATGAGTGTGAGTGAGATGCAATAGCGATTTCTCATCGATTATCGTGATTATAGATTTGAGGGTGAGTGATGTGTTTGCTGTTGCATCTCATTCACACTCATATCTATTATCACGGTTAGAATATAAGTTAAACGATACGAACTAATGTGGGATAACCGCCTTAAATTAAAATAAATCGTTAATTTTTTCCGTAAGTTTTCGAATGCCTTATTATCTTCGAAAATTAATGGCGTTTAGTGAAAAATGATGTAGAAAATGATTATAGAATACGGAGCGTTTTAAATGCTTCAAAATTCAAAAAAGTCAAATGCCTAATGCAAGTTGCTGTTTTTCTCCAAAATGCCTCTGGCGATTTTTTTTTAATTTATACCATTTCTATTCCTTGGAATGCCCTATCAGATAAGATAGATTTGATTACTTTAAAAATTTCTGCTGTCATACAACGTGATCACTGCAAGCTTTTTTCGTATATACCAAAAGTCGGCAAAAACTCATCTAATTAAAAAACTTTCTATTAGAGGCCCTACTTATTTTTAACGCTCTACATTTCATGTATAGAAAGTTTTTTTTTGATTTGATCTATATTTAGGGTACCTGTAGTATGTATAATGGTTTTGATTTTTGAAATTTAACAAAACTAAGAAAAAAACTAACGAAAAAAACTAACGAAAAAAACTAACGAACTAACGACTAACTCTAACTTTCTTTTTTCGTTCATAACAACTAACACTCTTACGGAAAAATTAATTTTCGCCAGTCATGGTTACAAAAAATTGTTTTTATTTAAATAATTCTGTCTCCTGCTCAAAAAAATCATTATTATAAGCTTTACATTTTCAATTTTTACTCTGTGCAATTTACATGGCTATTAACTGATTCATTTCAGATTTTCACGATTAATTAATGTGAAATTTTTGAATATAGGTAATACTTATTAGGTATGCTTCACTGAGTTTATGTATTCAATTCAATATTTTCTAAGCAACATTTTATTTTATAAATAATATTACATTTGTTAGATTGTCATCGAAAGTAAAAAGAGTATTAATAATTCACCAGACATGTTTTTAATATTAAAATGACATTCATTTGAGGGCAATAAAATTTGAAATGATATTGTATGTATGAAAGTTTTTAGGTATAACATTCTACTCAGACATGCACGATACTTTTACTTTAGTCGTAAATGGCTCATAGGACAGTTTACTATGCAAAAAATATGTTGTGCATAATGTATATATAATTAAATTTAAATGAATATGAAGGAAAGGTTCATATTAGGCCACATTTCTCGCTCCATGAACAATACGATGAAACATACTTTGTACACAAGCCAAGTTTAAAATATATTGCATATATATTTTATTTAAATAACGATCGGCAATTTAAGCAGTATATGCAAAAATGAAAATTTTCTCCAATAAAAAACTTTTGCTGTGAGAACACAATTTTTCCGTTATTTCACTTGAGCGAACTACTAGTCTTATAAATGTTTTCTTATATTCTTACGTAGATTAAATTGACCAGAATAGAAAATAAAATAACAGAAGATACCATATCTTTATAACTTTATACTAGATAATTTATCACCACATGTAATGAAAATTCGGTATTTAGGCTAATGATACCTATACGCTCTAACCAGATATAATTATTCATCAGGTATATTTTGGTACCACATGAGCGAAATGCAATAATGTTAAATACTCAGCAAATAGAGATTTTTTCTCACATAAAATTGCAAAGTGTTCAAACTGGCATTTTCAATCAGAATGCAAATTAATTAATTTAAATATTTCGATTATTATTTTATAAAATAGTTTAACTTTTCTAAAAACAAACATTGAGAAAAACTCTATTTGTCTATACATTATATTCCATCAATTTTATAAACTCATAAGATAAGTACTATTTTGTTCACATCCGAGATAGGGTGATTTTTTTTTAAACACCAATATGCTGGGTGTGATTGACGTTCATCACAATTTAAAGATTTTTAGAGCAGCATTCGCGGGAAACAATTATAATTATCGAATAATTCCAGAAAAATATATAAAAGTATAATAAGCATCACAAAATTCTTGAATACAAAAAAAAAAACATATGTGTAATTATGACAAACTTCAATCAATAAAACGTATCACCGGAAAGCGGAATACATTAGCATTATACTCAGATAAAGCTATTTCATTCTTCCGCATAAATGACAAAATTCATCTATTCATACCATATACATAACTACCACAAAAGTCGTATTTTTAAAGCTATTCTTAGAAATTGTTTAGTTTACATTTTAAAATTGATTTTATATAGCATTTCAACTGCACAACCATTACGTTTATTGGAATAATAAAAAGTAAAAAAAAAAAAAAAAATTATACAGAAAAAAGACAACTTTATTTTATCATTATCATTCCTGAGAGATATTTATATAGCGTACTTATAGCACAATATATGCTTCCGTATATAACTCTTATAACTAATTCCTTCATAAAATTGTTTACAATCGTTTAATATCAAGTTGCAGTTTTTCCATTGCAAATTACAATGATATTCCATTATTCTGATTCTGGTCTGATATTATTATCTCATTAAGTATTATATATTTATATTGTATGATTCACCGCCACCAGTTGCATCGCGTACACAATTTTATGACCACTTACCATTCACGCGAGCTTTAAATAAAAATAAAATTTTCACATATCATATATTCAGCATAAGTGTAAAATGTTTATAAGTAGCAAATTTTCTTTATTCGATAAAATAGAATGAAGTAAAATAGAAGATTAGTGATTTCTTAAAACAATAAAATATTGTATTGTCAATGCATTGATTGCACTCAACATAAAAATGAGCTAAACAAATGACGCAAATGCAATTTAAATATAAATTGAAAATCGTAACAATTATAAATCTGTGATCGTAAAAAAAGAAGATGAAATTAAATGTTTAATTATCTAATTTATCATTTAAATGTACAATTAAATTAATTTGTATTTCTTTTACATGCCAACTAATATTAATTACTTTGCTTGGATGCGATCACCTGCAGGGAATGTTTAAAGATAAATCAAAGTATCCAACATTAACACGAATGTCATATTGTCAATGCCGTTTAAAATTAGTATTTGCCAGTATATTTCGTCAATTTGGTTGGAAACATGTGGCGTTGCTATTAGATAGATCCGATTTGTTCTCATTAACTGTTGGTAAGTTTAAATAATTTTGACAAAATCCATTCTAAAACATTGCTTCTTGCATTTAAGAATATGAAAGATGATAAATTAGCTGGATTTTTCTTTATCTATTCGCTTTTATTTATTTTTTTTTTATTTTCATTCTTTCATTTAATGTAATTTAGGAAAAAATTTAGAATACGGATTGAAACAAGAGGGATTACTAAGTTTTGTGCGTGAGCTTAATGGAAATGAAGAAGAACCGTACGATAATTATTTAAGGGATGCTAGTATGTATGCCAGAGGTTTGTATGATTACACTGTTTTAATGGCATTTTAAATGCACATAATTAAATATAATCAGTAAATAATGAATACAAAATGAATGCGTATTTAATTAATGTTCAATTATTTTCTAGTTGTTATATTGTCTGTGCGAGGACTATTAGTACGAAAGTTTATGCTAGCTGCACACGCCTTGGGCATGACTAAAGGCGATTGGACATTTTTAGATGTTGAAATATTTCAGGTTGGTAATCATCATTGATTAAAAAGTTTTATATCTATTCTATTAATTGATATCAAGGCTCGTTTTGTCATGTTTTTCTTGCAAATTACGTTTTTTTTTCTTGTCTTTGGATGATGACATAATGTTTATGCTGAGGAAAGTAAAGTTAATGTTAAAGTTTTTGATAAAATGGACAGAATATTTTTTTTAAAATCTTTTTAAAAATCACATATTTACCAATTCTCATTAATATTGCAAAATATACAATATATATGTACAAGTACATGTAGTTGATTTCGCTAGATATAGGAATCCATTTAACAAGAGAGAAGACTCGGTTAAATATTAAATAAAATATTTTTGATTATACTTTCGATATAATTTTGAAGGTACTAAGTTTATAAAACCGAATAAGTAAAAAAGAAAAATTAACACAAATATTTAACTCAATATATATTATATCTTACCAGTATAAAAGAAAGAAAATATTGAACAATTTTTCTAGTATTGAAACCAAAGTAACGAAAAGCCAATTGCAAAAGTATCATTACTCATTTTATTTTTTCTTTTTTTGAAAACTAATGCAGTGTCGTGTTTGATGGTGTTTGATTTCACTTCTGCCATTTCTTTTCTGTTTTATTTTGATTTATTTTTATTATTATGTCTATGTGGTTCATTCATTACATTGTTATTATTATTATCATTATTATTATACATCTAGAGTTCATATTGGGGTGATCATGGTTGGAAAATAGGAGACGATGACGATGCAAAAGCTAGAATTGCTTACGAATCTTTATTGAGGTTGGTTGATGTCACAAAATGTTTTACCTTCATCTATTTTTTTTTTTATTCTTCTTTTCTTTTGCTATATTCTTTTTTCGTTTCCCTGTTTTTGTGAATACATTTTTTTAATTTAAGTATAATCGATTACTGTAATATTAAACGATCGTTAGCTAATGAAGAAAATTTCAGTTTAATTAAAAATTAAAATTGTTTTTTTTACTTAATTTCATTAAAAAAACAAAAGAGTGTCATTACTGCAGCCAACTAGTCCGAAATTTCAAGATTTTGCCGAACAAGTTCGTGAACGTGCTTTAAAAGATTATAATTATACATTTAGTGAGCATGAAGAGGTTTGTTTTGTACTTGTTTATTATATTTTTAATATCGCAGAATAAAAAAAAAAAAAAACATAAAACAAAATAAAATTATAAATCGATTGCGATTTAAGAGCTGTGCGGGTAAATTTTATTGCACATCAGTTTTTATATGGACGAAAATCTACTTATATTTAATAACACATTTTCTAGGTTAACTTTTTTATTGGTGCATTTTATGATGGAGTTTATTTACTTGGGTTAGTACTTAATGAAACATTAACAGAAGGAAGTGATATTAGAGATGGTATTAATTTAACACGAAAAATGTGGAACCGTGATTTTCTTGGTAAGTATTTTTGTTTCTGTACGTTTTGTTGTTATAATTTTTTCTCTATTAATTTTATGATTATTTAACGTTTAATGCATTTTTATTTATATTTACCGAGATAGTAGATAGTTATTTCTATGAGAGAAACAGTTTTTAATTCATTTATAGTAGGATTTCTATTTTAAATAATATTAATACAAGTTATTCAGAAATGTTATTATTGATTTTATCACTAGCAAGGCAATATAATAATATATGATTTCATTTACCTTTAATTTATATATAGATTTATATTTTATCTTTATTCAAAATAATATTAACGTTGAAGTTACAGAGATGTACTCATCTATTTCTATAAATGTTATTTTAATAAGCTTTTTTTATATCATTGAATAGATGACAATAAATTTGTTGTGAATGACACAAAAAATAATAGTAATAATAGTGATTGTGAATTTACGATACTTAATACATATTTAAAACTGAAATACTTTTCTAGACTTTCAAATAAATAAAACTGAAATTACAGGCTGATTTATCTTATTTATTTTGGAACAAAATTTTTGTAGGCATTACGGGACATGTTCGCATTGATGATAATGGTGATCGTGATGCTGATTATTCCATTTTAGATTTAGATCCCATTACCGGCAGATTTGAAGTGGTTGCACATTACTATGGTTTACACAGGTTTGACAAAAATATTTATTGTTGATAAATTTTAATATACATACCTATTTAAAAAAAAAAAACAAGCTGCCAATGGATTGCGTACACGACTTCATTTTTGTAAGAAATCAAAATTAAAAAAAAAAAAAAATTCCATGTTCCATGTTCCTAAAAAGTATTGGTTTCGTTTTTTTTTTATAACATTCTTTACAAAAATGAAGTAGCGTACCAATTCTATTGGCAGCTTGTTTTCATGATTTTTTTTATATATTTGTTTTTTTTTGTAATTAATTTTAGAAGATATTCACCAGTAACAGGAAAGAAAATACATTGGCCTGGCGGAAGAGATGGACCACCCGCTGATATTCCAATATGTGGTTTTTTGGGTAATTTACCAGAGTGCCATCGACATGGTCATGGTAAGAATTCACATTTTTTTTAGATAGAAATATTGAATATTTGTGTTGCTACGATGATTTAGGTATTTTATTCTACCATATAAAAAGAAAAAGTAAACTGAAACAGGGAAAAAAAATATAGGAGGTGGTTTGATTGAAAAATTTGATTTATTTACTGTTATAGTAAATCATCGTTTACGTCACATACTTTGAATTGGATGAAGGCAATTTTAATTTTGGTTTGAAATGAAATGCTGCATGGAAAATGACTTTTTTTTTAAAATTATATAACTACTTTATGTCGCGATATTTACAATTATAAGACAAATATTTTTTAAGAAAAGCGACAAAACGATTGAGTACATTTTTGGCGATTCAATTCTTTTTCTTTTGTTATTAAACTTTGTGCTGCCCCATAAGTAGTTACGGGAATATGTCTTTGACTATTTTAGATGCAACCAATTTCCTATCAGAAGAAAATTAATCAGAAAATTTAAAATAATTATTAATGCAAAAGAGTAAATTTAATATTTGGTTCATTTAACTTTTTTTTTTATGTTTCATTACATTATAACAATGTGTTTCAAAAACGAAAAGATGTGAAGTTAAGAAAATAAATAAACAATAAAATATTAATAATCTGTTTATTTTTAATATAGAAAAATCAGTATTATAACGTTAAAAATTAATCTACCAAAAATAACCTCGCATAAATTTTTAATTTATTAAAATAACTAAAAATACATTGTTTCCTATCTTTTGTGCTGCAAAACTAGAAGCGATTGTATTGTATGGATCGTTTGCATTTGTGATATTTCTTGGTTTTGGTAGTCTTGTAACATATCTAATGTGCAAGTATGTTGGTTTTGTCATTATTAAATATATTTAAATAAGAAACAAAAAAGAAGAAAAAGCTCATAATTTTAAAATTTTCCAAATTCAATTATGAAATGTTAATAAAAACTTTGAGATTAAATTTACAGACAAATGAAATTAAACAATGAATTAAATAATATGTCATGGCGCGTAAGAGCAGATGAAGTCTTACTAGAAGTTGGACGATTGTTTGGAAGTAAAATGGGGTTACAGAAATTAAATTTTGAGGTAAATAAAATAAAACAGCACGTGAATGAATCAAGACTAATATTAATCAGTGTAATATAAAAAAAAAGAAGAAAAAACAATCAAAAGAAAAGAAAAAATCATTATTTTTTTTTTTTTTTATTTATTTAGTTTACCGAATGAGAACAAGTAATATCAAAATATAATGTATTTTTTTTTTCGTTTAACCAGAATTTTTCTTTACAACAATTTGGGGTGAGCTCTGGTAGGGCTTCAATCGCAAGTTGTACTTCCCTTCCTCCAACTCAAGTGTTTACTACGATTGGTATTTATAAGGGTGAGCGAGTTGCGATAAAAAAAATTGCTAAAAAGAAGGTAAGCACGTTAACATTTTATATAAATAATTTGTTTTCTTTTATAAAGTTAATTAATATCGATAATTAAATATAAGTATGGTATTCAAATTAAAACTTAGACATTATTTTGTAATCATTATGTCGTACATAATACGATTGAAGTGTAATTATAGCTTTAGTGCGGTAATTAATATGTGCATTGTGCTGTATATTAATAATTTTATTGTTGGTCCAGTATTCATATTAATGGTAATAAAACATATAAATTTAAATGATAATTTTAAAAGGAGTCAAAAATAAAAAATGATTTGACCTCTGAGAACGAACCCTATCTTTAGATTTTTTTTTGATTTATTTGTTTCTAATAGATTATATGTTTATTTTCTTTTTTGTCTCAAAAATTTAATATTTTACTCAATTAGTCATAAAAAAGAATTTCTACCATTTTTGATATAATCAAATTAATTCACAAATATGTACCATATAATTTTTGTATCAAATAAGAATTTCTGTTTATTAAAAGTTATTAACAAGAGAAGAAAAAAACCATTCAGCACAAAAAAAAGAGCACACCGTAATTGATTCGATATTGAACTTTATTAATAACAAAAAAAAAAGTAATAATAAAAATCGTTTTTCTTTTGCTTGTTTTACTTGCTAATGGTTTAATAGGTTGATATTACATCAACTTTACTATGGGAAATAAAACAGGCAAGGGATGTAAGCCATGAAAATACGGTACGATTTGTTGGCGCTTGTATTGATTTACCCCGACCCACCGTACTAATTTTGACTGAATATTGCCCAAAAGGTAAGTACTTTACCTTGTATAACGTTGCAGTGCATGTTTTGATGTTGTTGTTGTTTTTTTTTTTGTATGCCATAAATACATATATATTTTAATACCAGACAAATAAATGTATATTAACTTGGTAGATTCGCAGCTAAATACCTTCATATCAGAGTCGGCTTAGTTCAAAGCTCCAGAGTACTCAACAGTATTGAGTCTATATTCCTAATTTTTGCTTAAGACACATAAAATATTTTTAAAAATAATGAACGACAAAATATAAATGCCAAAAACATAATTAAAATTAATTTTTAAAGCAACAATATTTAAAAATAAAAATTTCAATTTTTTTCGCCTCTTTAGCGTTTGAGCTATCCAACCGACTCTGCTTCACATCAAAATTAATTGTGTCTGATAACCTATTAAGAATGGTTTTTTGAACTCAGTTTAGATGGGAAATTTATGGTGATAAGAAAGTTTATTACTTTATTTTTGGCAACCTTATTTTCTAATTTCATTTTGTTTGGTTGGAAGTTAATTCAGTCATATATTATTCAGCCTTTAATTCAATTATATTCATTGCAGAGAAAAAAAATGCGTTATCATGAGTAATCGCATTTATATTTTTAACAGAATTTGATAGAAAGGTATATTTCGGGAAGATTATCGTTAACGATTTAAATTTAGCTATAGTAAATCGTAATTACATTTTAGGCTCTGAGACAAAACTAATTACAAATTGATAATAACTATAACCAATTATTCTTTTTACATAATCGAACCCTATGGCTTATATAAATCTTTTGAAAGCAAAATTTTAGCTTGTTGATATTTTCTTTAGTGAATTTTATGAAGTACTTCTTAACAGATTATGCAAATATTATGTAAAAATCCATTTTAGAATGATGTAAAATCAAATCATGTGAATTGTTCTTTAATGCATTACGTGTCTACATAAGAATATATTTTTGGGGTATATTATATTGTATATAAGATAGTAATATGAATAAATAGAATAACACACTTAATAATAAAACAAAAACTTTATTAATTTAAAATATACAAAATCATAATCTGTACATGTGCTTTCTTCTAAAATTAAATAACATTTAATTTAATTATTTTTTTTTTTTTTAAATATACTAAATCCTATATAAAACAGTCAAGGTCACATCATAGAATGTTAATACTTACACCTGGGGTGAATACATAATTAAAAATCGCTAAAATGTTTTTCTTATAATATTACTTAACTTTTTAAGTAGATACGCGTAGGCAATGAAAATTTTAATATCCGGAAGAAAAAAAAAACAATTTAATTCAAAGACAAAAAATAAATCAATATAATATGTAAAATCCCGTGATGAAAACCAAACTGTATGTCACATCTGTCTGTTAGTTGCCGTAATATAAACATTATCAATCGCATTGTATGGTTTCTGCTGTTCGCTTCTTCTATTATAAGAAAATAAAATACAAGATTGTTTTAACGTATAGCAGCTTTTGATTTATCATCACAGATTAGAATATTTTATTGCTAAAAGAAAATTATTGATAAAATAATACGTTATGTACTTTTTAGAATGGTTTAGAATTACACTGATTTTTAATTCTCTGAATAATTTTCTATTTTTTATACTCTTAAATCTTACCTTTTCGCTATCTAACGATGTATGTATCTCCTATTATTATTTTTTTTACCTCCAACACACCTGTCAATATTGAAATGAAAATGAGATAAAATACATTAAAATAAGGTATTTCACGTTTTATGTTTTATAAACTGTGGTCTACCAAATTACAAAAATAAAAAAACAAAAAAAAAAAGATAATAAAAAAATAGTACATAATAATAGAGATTGTTATCTTTTATTCTTTGCACAGAATTTTAGAAAGATATTGTGTTATATATAATATATGCAATATGCATACCATCATTATCTACCTACAGAAGTAATATATTTGAGTATCTATCAACCCACTTATTTTCATTAGTTTTAATCTTTCCTTATCATGGGAGTATTCATTTTCTGCCTACGTTTCTGTACTAAATCTTCGATAATTTAATGCTGAAGAAATAAATAATATTAACATTGTGTCTTATATTGTGTTCTCCTTTATTATTTATAATAACGTTGCTTAGTAATAGTCATTGGTTTTCTCTATTTTTGATGCCAATAATTTATGACATAAAAAAATCAAACATGTGCTATTATAGGAAGTCTTAAAGATGTCCTTGAAAATGAGGCTATCCAATTAGACTGGAATTTTCGAATGTCATTGATACATGATATTGTGAAGGTATATTATGTTTGTTAAACAAATAACTTCAATTTAAAAAAAATATGTTTTCAATAATATTCATGCAGGGTATGGCTTATTTGCATAATAGTGATGTATCAGTTCATGGCAAGTTACGTTCTTGTAATTGTTTGATTGATGGACGTTTTGTTTTAAAAATATCAGACTTTGGCTTAAGAACCCTTACAACCCCATCAGAATTCATTAAAGATCAAAATTATTTTAACAGTAAGTTTTCTTCATGTCACATTTTATAATTCAACAATGGAACAAAAAAAAATTGAACATTAAATTTTATTCATAGAATTATTATGGGTTGCACCAGAGCTACTTCCATTAACGGTAATTCCGGGAACACCAGCTACTCAGAAAGGTGATGTGTATTCTTTTGCCATTATATTGGAAGAGATTGTTGTACGGGGAGGGCCATATGAAACGGCTAGACAGTTTTTAGATGCACATGGTAACATTGAATATTTTGTTATCGATTAATTAAAAATATACTTAATAATAATGGAAAAAACAGCAATTTTAGAACGTGTCGAAGCACATGAAACAACACCATTTCGTCCATTTGTTGGGCAACGCGATTGCCCACCAGATGTTCTAGATTTAATGGAAAAGTGCTGGGCTGAAAATCCAGAAGAACGTCCACCATTTGTTACAATTCGAAGTACTGTACGGTGTATTATGAAGTAAAAACACTTACAATTTAATTATATTTATTGTTTACTAATTATTTTTTTTTACGTTACAGAGGCTTTTGTGAAAACTTAATGGACGATCTATTACGCCGCATGGAACAATACGCAAATAATTTAGAAAGTCTTGTTGAAGAGAAAACAGAACAGCTTAGTATGGAAAAAAGGAGAACGGAAGAGCTTCTGTATCAAGTTTTGCCAAGGTATTTATAGCTACGTTAACCATATCGTCTCCAAGAATAATTGTTTGCTTTTTTTTTTCTAAATACATATATAGACCAGTTGCAACTCAATTATTAGCTGGAGAAATGGTTCAACCAGAACAATTTGAGTGTGTTACAATTTATTTTAGTGATATTGTTGGTTTTACAGCTTTGTGTGCACAAAGCCGTCCGATGGAAGTTGTTGATTTTCTCAACGATTTGTATAGTACTTTTGATAGAATAATTGGATTCTATGATGTCTATAAGGTAGTACTGTTTTATCTATAGATCATTTTGATTTGATTTTATCGTGATCTTCACATTACTCATTCTCATTACTGCTGGATAACGGCTCATTAAATAAGTCACAAACACATCAACGAAAAGCAATTCTATTAATGCCATTGAAAATAATATAAATGCTTAACTTAATTGATTTCAAAACATAATATTCATAAAAATAAAAATCTATTATCTATTAATATTATGGATAGTGTATTCATTGTGTTTTACTGCTTTCGTTATGGTGCTTAATATGATTTTACAAACTAATAGAAATAATTTTCAAAATATTCAAGGTTGAAACAATCGGGGATGCATACATGGTTGTATCTGGTCTACCAAAACGTAATGATGACCATGCCAGAGAAATTGGTTTGATGGCTTTAGCAATATTGGATGCTGTTAAATGCTTTACAATTAAACATAAACCAGAATATCAATTACAAATACGTATTGGTGTCCATTCTGGTAACAAATTATTTGTTTTTTTTTTTAATAACTATCAATTTTTCTATTATTATTTAAATTATTATTTTATAGGACCAGTGTGCGCTGGTGTTGTTGGACAAAAAATGCCACATTATTGTCTTTTTGGTGATACGGTTAATACAGCATCGAGAATGGAGTCAGCTTCAACACGTATTTCCTACATATTAGTCTAATATTTTATTAGAAAGAAACTAAAATTAAAATGTTATCTCTTTTTATTCCTTTTACAATAGCTCTGAAAATTCATGTGTCCGATGCAACCAAACAAATTTTAGACAAATTTGGAACATTTTGCATGGAATTGAGAGGTGAAGTTGAATTAAAGGGTAAAGGTGTTGTGACAGCCTATTGGTTGATTGGATGCACTGAACCAGATCCGAGGTTTTATTTAAATCTCTATTCATTTGCTTTATTTTCAACATAATTTCTTTATTAAAAATTGTTTTTTATTTTATTTTTAGACCACCAACGCCATTGAAAACGCATCATAATGAAAATGAAGCACCATTTCCAATCTTGTTTCCAGCTATTGGAAAATAATAATTTTTCTATGGGTTGATTAATTTCTTGATGTATTGAGCTCTCGAATATATAAAGACATCAATTATAGAATCATTTGACAACCAATTTCTATATAATTTATCTTAATATAAAATAAAATAATATCAAAATGAATGTACTAAAATGAAATATAAATAAATGGATTATAAATAAAATTTATGTTATGTTGGTTTTAGTGTTGAAATGCTAAATTGCTAACTGCAAAATACCAATACTAATAATGCCGGCGTGGAATTTATAATCAAAATCAAAGTTAAATATTTACATAGCTATGTCAATGAAATGAAACAAATAGGGCAAATTTACAGTCAAAATAGCAGTTGAATTGAAATATGGAGCTAAAATATTTATTCTCTATAGAATAAAGCATCAAGGGAATGTGTAATTACGCGTTAGCACAAAGTTATTTATTCAAAAAAGCTTCGAAAGCACGTGGAGACGCCACATGTTATTGCTAATAAAGAATTGAAAATTCTAAGCTTATTTTCAAATCCTTTGGAAAATCCTTTTCGAAATTTTTCCTTTCTCACAGTTGGTGGCATTGATTTTTCAATGATTATTTGACAAATAGATACAGAAAATAATTTAGATGGTAGAAAATTCATATATTGTTGTCTAATATTTACTAAAAGTTTTATTTAGAAAATATGTGGAAATTGATAGTGCAAGTAAATGAAACGTATTTATAAATAAAATAAAATAAAATGTATTGCATTTAAAAGGAATTTTTGCAAGAAGATATAAAAATCATGTTCCTAATATTAATTCGAAACGGTGTAAATAAATTCAATAAATCTATTAAAATATAATGCGCTTAAAATACTCAAAGCTATGTACATTTTTAATTATCATAATCAATATTATTCTTGTTTATTACACATGGAAATTATTTATCGATGACAGCAATAATTATCAATCGACAATATTATCTACAGAAAAAGCAAAACCGAAAGATCGTATTCAATCTACAAATAAACATATTAAAAAAGCAATAACAATAATTTTTCGTGATTTTTATCATTTTGAAAATGATTTAAAAGATTCAATTGATAGCATTTTGAATTTAATTCCAAATGTACAAATATTGATTGTTTATGATGAAGAACCGTATCCACCATTGGGTTTTGTTAGCAATTACACAACGACCAGAACAAATGTGAAATTTATAAATTTGGGGTTTGATGTTAAAAAATCGGCGAAAGCTTTGTCACCAATATATCAAATTAGAACAAAATATGTATTATTTCTGCCAGATAGTGTACGATTTGGTGGACGGTCAATTATACAGAAAATGCTGAAAGAAATTGAAAAAGGCTATTTATTGAACCTGGACCATAGAGTTAACAAAGTTGAGCATAGTGGTAATGGCCGATTGAGAAATAATGAAAATTTGAAAATTAGTAATAAAATGGCATTTAAGAGAATAGTTGTCGTACCATTTGCATCGAATGTTAAAACAATGGGCAATTGTTGTCGCATTAAATTAGATTTTTCGAATTGGACAATGGAATATAGTGTTAAAAATGGCACAGAAAATTGTGACATGGTCAGTTGACACATTTTTCATATTTTTTTTTTTGGAAATTGTAAGAGAAGTTTAATTACTTTTTATTTATTTCAATTTTTAGTTTATGCAAAAACATGCGATACTTGTTGATACCGCTTACCTCAAGGATATGCCAAATGCTCTTTCAGCACCGTTTCCGGAAATGTTTTACATCCAGGCAAAAGTTGGAAAGACAAAAGTAATTAACTCATATTTAAATTTAAATGAATGAAACAAATTAAATGACCATTACGAGTAATAATAATAATAATAATAATAAAAGAGAAATACACTTATATAAAGAAGTCACCTTTTATACGCTTTGACAAAAAATGAAATTGCGATAAAAAGCTTTTACAATCCATTACTTTTTTTTTTTAAATGCTAACAAATCAGATATGTTAAAATTAAATGTATTTCCCACGAGCCTTCAAACATTTTTTCTAATATTTTTAAATTTTTACTGTTTTATCATCACCTATTTTGTGATTATTAAATCAGCAGCGCGGTAACATTAGTATTGAAATTTTCTAAATAATTTAGTATTAAACAAATGGGAAAAGTTATAAAATTATTTTTGTGAAAATTGTATGAATGTGACTTCTAATGAAATTAACGTTGGTTTTCAAAATTAAAACATTTAATAATTTCGTCCTACTATTTCTACTAAAAATTTAGCTAATCCTATTACCATCAAACCTACAAGATGGAAAACGTCTATTTACCGCCTATCACAACAAACAACACAAAAAAGAAATTCGAAAGCAGCAATTCAAAGAGATGTACAAAAAACTAAAAATTAAAAAAGTCGTTCGTAAATTTGCTGGAAAATCAACGGCCAAAATTGAGAAATTCCGTCGACAACGCGATGGAAAAGCATATAATGGCCAGAATATTGACGACTCTCGAATTATTTTATCGAATACATCTCTGCCTTTATTGACCACCATAGAATATTACGGTTGTGAAAAGAATACAAAAAGTTGTATTGGACCGGTTTACAATAAAAAACCATTTTATGTATATTTAGAAAAAAATACACCACCTTGTTGTGTGGAAAAACTAAGAAGTGTATTTAGTCATGTATTGGAAGAATTCGAAAATGTTGGTATAAGATATTGGCTGGACAATTATGTACTTAAAAGTGCGGTTGAAACCAATGCATTGTCAAATGATGCTTATGAAATTGATATCAGTTTTAATGCATTTGATTTGGAGAGATCTGCTTTTTTGAAAAAAGCACAAACACGCCCATTAGCTGATGCATCTGGTTTTTATTGGATTAAAGCAACTGATGGACATTATTTTCGTGTTCAATATTCTAAACAAAATCAGATTGGTGTTAATTTATTGCCATTTGATATTGAAGGGGATCGAGTTATTCCAAATGGTTTTTATGGTTGGAAAGCAAAAGAATTTTCTTCAGAATTTTTGCATCCAATGTCGACGGTTGTATTTTTAAATAAAAATGTTATGTGCCCAAATAATGTTCGGGAATTTTTAGAACATAAAAATATTATCTAATTGTTAATGGTTTCACTTTCTTTTGTTTTATTTTCTATTTTGAGCAATATTTTTTTAATTTAAGAAATTCACTTTATAATTATCGTATTATTAAGTAGTTCTCGTGTTGTTCTTGACATTTCAGAAAATTACAATATTTTGTAATGATCTACCAATTTCGTGCAATCATTGCGTAATTAATCTAATTACATTTTGAATAAGAAAACAATGAAAATAGAAATTGTATCGAATTGTTTTTGACAAAGTTAAATAATTATCTTTAAAGTACTTAGAGATTTGGTTTAAAATTTGTCGAAATTGTCGAAAAAAAATAGTGAAATGAAATGAGAAAAATGAATTAATTGTTTAATTGTTATACGTTCAACGTTTATTTCTATCACTTATAATTTCTACTTCTTCTGTAAAAACTCCAAAAATTTCAGACATGTACGTACATGAATGAGTCCAATTATAAAGGAACAAAAATGTAAACTAACTTGACTAAAATATTAAAGATTATATCTCCTAAAATATTAAAATTAGCACCAAAAATATTCTCTGGTTTTACCATCAAAGCTATATCTTAAATTTTAGATGCATTTTCTTTTATATTTGTGGCATTAATTTTAGTATTATTTAGATAATATTTAATGTTTTAGGGGACCATTTCATATAACAGGGATCAACCATAAATAAGCAAATATAATAGGAGTTGTGTTGCTAACGCTTTATATAATTATTATATGGCTTAG
The DNA here is from genome assembly GCA_011634745.2 of Catotricha subobsoleta. NCBI lineage: Eukaryota > Metazoa > Arthropoda > Insecta > Diptera > Cecidomyiidae > Catotricha > Catotricha subobsoleta. The sequence goes on from JAABKK020059577.1 coordinate 20,946, forward strand.
TCAGTATACACCTCGACCAGAAATTAGCTGCAAAACGAAGTTAGCCGCTATACATGCCGCAACATACATGAAATTTACTTTAGATTCTCTAGTTGTATTTAAATTCGAAATAAAATTAAAAATACCACAAACAATATTTTAAATTATATCTATTAAAATTTAATAACCTTTTACATAATGTAATTCAACTAATTATTTTCTTACAAAACCTTGAAAATAAGAAATAAAAACATTTGCATTAATTGAATATGAAATGAAGAATTAGAAATTTTTCCGAATTACAAATATAAATATGTATAACAAGATATTTTCTTAAATTGTGTATATTGCTACTCTTTGATTATGTTTCTTTACGTGTAATTTTTTTTGTTAAATTCTTCTTATTTGTTGTAAGTGATTATGTAAAAAAGCATTAAATAACATTTTTTTTAAAATATAGTTTTAAAGTAAAAACTAACATTTCGACATAATTTTAAACTAAACTTAACTGGCTCAAAATGAACTCAACCAAAATCGCAATCAACTTAATTTACTTAACTAATTTTAATATTTTGAGTAAAATCGTATATTTTATTATTACTGTCACCAAACATAAAATTATATTTAAATGTATTATGATTAATTAATAGAAATAATATATTACAAATATAAACAGACTTTTATTAATAAGAATATTGTACAAATATTGTAGCCCCTGCAGTACATGCAGCGAGTATTAATCGACAACAACAAATAAATAAACAAATTCTTAAAGCTTTCAAATACCGTTCAAACATTTTGAAACAATCTTATTTAATTTATGAAATTGTCTAATTCTTTGATACATTTAATTTAATTGTAAGAATAAATAACTTCTAGGCTATAGTTTTATGAATCTACTGATGAAGCCGCATCCTTTTCTTCAGCTGTAGTATCTTCTGGTAATTCTCTAACAAGTGACAACAATTTATCTAATTTCTGAATTTGCAAAGTATTTTGATCAATATTCTGTTGTTTTTTCGGTGGTTTTACTCTCAGTCGTAAATTCGGTGAAAGTTTCAATGACGTGATTGTTCCTCTGAACATAAATAAATTATTATTATTTTTATGACATTAAAATTAATCTTACTTATCATCGCCCGCAATAATAAATGGAATTTTATTATTAAATGCAATTCTTGTTAGTTTAACGTTTTTTCTCGCAACCACTTGTTGTGTACAAATTGGTTTATATTTATTAACATTTATATCAAATACAAATACTTTTCCCTCAGTTGTAACAGCAGCCAATACAGTACTTGAATATGGTGCCCATTTAACATCACCAACGCTTGCACCCAAATCGAAAATAAATAAAGGTTCACTAAAAATGTTGAAAATTATAGATTTATATATAAATATAATCAATTGAATTAAAATTAAAAATTAAACCTGCGCATGTCCTCCCAAATTTTTACTCTCCAATCGGCCCCACATGACGCAAAAATATTCGAATTGTATTTATTGAAATCAATTCTATATACAGGTAGATAGTGTGCATGATATGTCATCAAGTATCTGGAACTAAATTCAGTGCTACATTTAAAAATTAATCCTTCTTCAGTACCAACTAAAAAAATATCTGGTTGTTTCGGATGAAACATCATACATGTTCCGCAGCCTTAAATAAAATAAAAATTATTATTGTAATTAAAATATGGTTAGAATAAGCATATACTCAGAATAATTTGAAAAAAAAAAGTCAACTTGTATTGATAATTTTTTTTCTAAAATATACCTTTTAATTTAATGTCAGTGCCTTCTGGTCCACCAATGAAATCCTTATTTAAAAACAATGTTATAATCGTTGTAATTGCCAATTTACTTTGCATTAGAACCCAATTAAAAACACGTCCATCACCAGATATTGAATAGAAATTTATTTCTCCATCAGGCATATCAGGGCCCCATTTTATTTCCCAAACTACGTCTGAATGCTTTCCATTAACACCTTTCGAAACATAAATTGGTTCGTTTGGATTTACTTGTAAATTATAAACCGCAACATTTCCATCATACATTCCTAAATAAACGAATAACTTATTAAATGGTTAACTTTGCATCATGACTTAAGAATTTAGCTAGGTTAATATATTAGGTTATCGCTAATGGATGTATTATCATAAATAAGATATGAAAAGAAAACAAAATTGTTTGCTATTCAAAAGCCAAAAAAAAACTAAGCGTAAATTTTTTTAATTAAAATACCTCATATTATCATATTAATAAATAATAATAATTATCTTTACCAATTGCAAGTAAATATGGATATTTTGGATGGATATCGCAGCACATTACACCACTTTCAGTCATTACTAGAATAATAATTAGTAAATCAAGGTTAATTTATGAACTCCTGATACATATTAGTTTATGAACATTAAATGTAGTTGAATAAAAACAAATATTCACTTATGTAATCTGGAAATGATGGATTCTTAATTGTAAACAAACATACTGATCCTTCGGGTCCTTGTTTCAAAAAGTCAACTAAAACATTTTGTATAAACCAAATGAATTTGGCATAACTCATGTTATAATAATAAAAAAAAAACAAGTTTCTACTAACGTGATCCAAAGCAAACAGCGAATAAATCATAGTAAAGCGTATTAAAACATATATCGGTGACGTTCATTTTTTTAGTTTTTTCATATGAAAATTTCCATAATGGAAGTAATGTACCTTCCTCATCACGAAATTCATCAGATTGATCTTCATAATAGCGATAGTCTTTTGACGTAAACAGAAAGAAAATATTATGTTTCACACTTTACTTTTCATATTGTTTGGTGTATAAAACAAACCTTGGGCAATATCATCAAAAATATTTTGATTAATCATTCTTTCTAATATTTGCCAACATTGTAAATATTTCTTATTAAGTTCTTCATTTGCAATGTTCTTATCACCTTTTTTATTTTTATCAATTTCCTTTTTAGAAGATATATTTCCGGAAGTCACTGCAGTATGCTGTGGTGATTAAATTTATAGAAAAATATTTAAAACAAAAATATGAAAGAATGAATGAAGAAAGGCAACCTACAGCCTTTTTTTCTTTATCTTTTTCTTTCTCCGATTCTTCAAAATCTTTTGCATAAGAGTCATAAATAACCCACTGAAGTACGTTGGCTCCGTATGTTGATCTCGGTGGTGGAATTGTTTGAGTCTCTACCGTCTAATTAAATAATTTAAAAAAAAAAAACACTTGACTTTTAATTTTGAAATATATTGCTTTTAACTTACTCTTGATGGATTACTAAACGTTAATGCAGCGCGTTCACAAAAATTAAATTGATTAATAAGCTTTTTCTTTTTACCACCAGTCCCGGTTGGCTGAGGCGGCGCAGCAACTACTGGCTGAGGTGGCTCATCTTCTTCGCCGTCTAAATATTTTATTTGAAATGTTTTAGCTATTAAATTGGATTTGTTTTTATTATCTAGAATCCTAAATCAGGACACAAAATAAAAACTTAAAAGTGACAAAAAAATGTTATTATTTGTTATGAGTATAGTAAAAAAAAAAGAATGTTAATATTATTTAGTTATAGTTAAGAAAATTCTTATATGTGTTTGTATCTGTGAAGATTTCTGATGAATATATTTTGACGTATCTGTTAAGTTTATAATTGAAATGAAATTGTCTTGTGTGTGGGTTGGCGTTGATGGTGTTTAAAAATTTGTTACAAAATTCAAAAATGTATATTATATTACCAGCACCATCCTCACCGCCTTCACCTTCGCCATCTTCATCAGCGGTAGCAGCATCTGTTTTTGGAGGTGGTTCCTGAGCCACCTCCTCAGCTTTTTCGGGCTCACTTGGTAATGTGATGTCTTAAAATTTATTTTAATTCATGCATAAAGCGAAATAGTATTAGCAAAACATATGATAAATATAAAATTTTATATAAATATTAAATTAATGATTGTTTCTGATTAAATATATACCGAAAATATAAATTAAGGTGTTCAAAATATGTATAGTTAAATCAAAAATTAGCAAAACATGTAATCTAAACAGTTATATACCTATTCCCATCTCAAGCATTTGCTCTTTCGCTTCATCACTTTCTTTGTGAAGTGAACTTCCCTCGATTTGCAATAATGCAACAGTGTTTGGTGGAGGAGGCAACTAAAATTAAACATTTTACAAATACATTAAAATTTTTAGAAAGCATAAAAAAATATCTTTATTTTTATATTAAAAAAGAAAAAAAAGAAATTACGGGCACAAATCCACCCTCATTAAAGCTGAATATAACCAAATTTTTAACATAATTAGTATTATCGGTATCCAGTAATTTGGTTATATCTTCGGTTAATTCAGATTCGGTGAGTTCTAGTTGATCATCTGGTTTGATTAATTGACGCGATCTGAAATAATTTTCATAATCTTCACCACTCACATCTAAGTTACCTTTTGACGATGTTTTAAGCTGTATTAAATTAATGAATAAAATATACATTATAAATTTTGATTTTTTTTCACAATATTGGATTAATTATAAGCTTCACTTAATCTTACTAAAGGATTTTTTGAATCTGAATTACTTAAAATACTCATTTTCTTAGTTATATTCTTCACAATGTTTTATAAGAAATATTAACGAATTTTGATTTTTATTCAAATGTCGCATACATTTTTGACTTTCTTAAATTATAAACCTATTTCTTCTAAATTATAAATGCAACTAACAATGAAAATATTTGTCATGAAGGTATAAGCTTCATAATAAATAATGTCGTGCTTCGAACAAACTACTTTTCAAATGTTTAATAGATTTTTACGGTTGCTTATATTAAGTAAGAGAAAAGCATGGTAACGTGAATTGTAAAATTCAATTTTTCTATCACATTGCAAGATCTTTTAATAAAGGCTAAAACATCAGAGTTGATTGATTTAATCAAATCTATAATTTTCTAATTTTTTGTATAAATTGTTTTCAGCCATCCTATATATGGGTCTATATTAAATACAATACAGATAATATAAATCACAAAAATATATTAAAAATTCAGAGGAAAACATAGAGAAGAAAACATAGAGAAAAAAAAATCGAAAATCTTGATTAAATCAAGTATATATAATACTTCATCAACATTAACTCGATATTACAAATAAACGCTCTATTCAGAGACGTACGTAGATTTATATTCAACTTTGGTCTTCCAAATTGATTATCATTTGTCTTGTTTTTTTCATTGATCATTTAATGCAATATTGGATTACGTATATTAAAAATAAACTAATCTAAGAATGTATTATACACATTATTATACATTTCTATCGAACTGCTTGGGCAACATATGACAGACTTTAATTTACTATTACAATTAAAACTTTATATTTTATATATATTCTTATAATTATAGTAAATATTTAAACATTATATAAATGTATTCGTAAATAAGACGGTTTATAGAAAATATGTAATTATATTTAATTTTACAATTATAATTTGTTTATAGTTTTCTGCATTTTCCAAATAATAATATTTATTATGCGCAGATATTGAACTCAATTTTCTATCATAAAACGACAGTGTTCTTCCTTGAACAGATCACATATAATGACCGTATGACAGTTATTGAAATTATAAATTAAAGAAATATAAGAAATAAAATATTTAGATGTCGAAGAAAATGTAAATATGTATAATTTTATAAACACGTTATAGTATTTTCAACTCATCAATCCATTTAAATTTTTATGAAAAGAAACATGTCTATTTTCCTTCTTTTCATTGGAAAAAAAATGTATTAATTAAATATGTAATCATACCAAATATTTGGTTCAGTTAAGTACTAAAATAAATAGATAAAACATTTCAAATTGGAATAAATTTAATTCCGTTCTGTGATAAATTACGAGTTTTCGTCAAATTTTTATTTAGATACATTCTACGATAATACTTAAAACCACTGCACATAAAAATAATTTAAAACATTTTCGGTTAAATTTTATGGCATTTTTACACGACATCAATATGCAAAACGAATAAATTGCGTTGTATTGTTGTTATATTCTTGAATATTTATCAAAGACGGAAAGTTATTTATGGTTCAAATGCAAATTATTAATTTTTATATTGTTTTGAATTGTAATTGGAAGCATAAAAGGAAATTGGTTACCAAGTTAAAATTTAATAACTACACATCAACTTGTAGTTTAGCTAATGGAAAATTGTAGATACTTACACTCAAAAAAAAAATAATAAAGAAAAAAAGTTTTCTATCCAAAAATAAAAAATTAGTGTACATATTGGATAGGGTGGTCTTCATTTGTAGAAAAATACGATTTTTTTTTACTACTAGGTACTTGTACACGTCAAAAAAACAAAATAGCTGCAGTAACTATATTTGAGATCAGCTATATAATTTACTTTGTTTGAGAAATAGTTACAGTAGCTATTAGCTCTTTTCAAACAAAAAAGATATCGCTGATGTGGGGACAATTCTTAGCGGTTCATCTACCCCGTAATTTTGTTCATTGTGCTCTTAATCACATATTGTATAGTATGAATAAAAAATGAAAAAAATAAGAAAAAATGTGTACTAATTTCGTCCATTCATATGAAGCGAAAACATGTTACCAACAACGCCTTAGGCCTTACAGTACAGAGCTTTTTTTAAGAGCATCAGAACAAAATGATGGGATGCGACCAAAAATTCGAGGCAAAGCCATATAAATATGGAGCACAAAGAATCGTTTTTGCCAAACAAATATTAAATATTATAATTTTGGATATTATGGAAGACATAAATATAAACATAAATATAAAACGCTTTCAGTTTTTCCAGCTAAAAGTATTCATTATTCTGCTCTACATTCCAGCAAGTTTTTATTATAGTTTAGTAATAAAATACTTTTTAGAGTGTAGTTTTTATTCTACATGTTCTAACTATATGTAGATTAGGTAAGTGTATATAATACAATAATAATTATGACAAATATTACTGTATTGAGTACTGCCTAGTGACAACTGAGTCAGGCAACTATGTTTCATAAGTATTCATATAACGATGAAATAAAAATTGAATTATAAAAACAAGAATAGAGTTAGCGCAGTTGATGTTTTGAAGTTGATTCACATAGTCAAAAAAGACATAATTATTTAAAAAAGAAATATTTAAAATTCACATTTTTTTTATATTTACACTTATTATTAATTGTGCTTTATTTGTGGCGATAAAAAGTTATTAATTAATTTCTTTGTAAAATTTCTTTAATTAATAGTTAATTTATAATAACTTGGTTGACAGTTAATACCTATATAGGAATAAATTAATATTTTTGAATCGTTTATTAAGCGTGTTTGATCCAAGACTAATTTGGATAACTTTGGACGAGTTTAGTTTTTTGGCTTTAATTAAATAAAGTTAACACTCTCGTTGAAAAATCAACAAAAAATTGAAATAAAATCAATCCAAATATATGAATTTTAACTTGTTGAAAGTTATACATATTATATAAACTAATCTAGGATCGATAAGATGCGTCTATTGAAAATAATAAACTCTCAATATTTATTTGAAACCATAATCTTATATACAGGGTTTATACAGAATTTACAAAAAAAAAATCCATGACTTTTCCCTGACTTTTTCATGACAATTCCAGACAAGTGGGATAGCTGAAAATTAAGCAAAAAAAAAAACTCGCGCTGTCCCCTAGGCTAGGGTATTTTTGAATTATTCAAAATGATTAATTCAAATTGAATTATTCATGAATTATTCAAAATGAATTATTTGTTTTTGAATTTTTTGCATATGAAAAATTCAAAAAACCAGCATCCAAGTAAAATGGTCCAAAACGTCGATATAGTAGATAAACTGTCTATATTTAAAAAAAATCCTAATTATGTATTTTGGATCAAAGCTCGAACACTCCTAATATAAACTATGCACAGCTATTTTTTTCTGCATATTCGAAATATGTCTCTAAATAGTAAAAAAAAGGTTTAAAAGTGATATGAAACACATAAACATATTTCAATCAAAATATCAGCATACAAAATTAAATTTAAAAACCAGAATATATACGGCATGTAAAAAGGTTCAAACCTTCAGAATATAATATTTACTTTATAAATCCGTTCACGGAATATCTAGGAATAAGTTTCACTAGAAAGGCAAAATTTTGACTAATCGAGCCTTAAATTAAAAAATATTTGCATTTATATGAATTAAATGTGTTTTTAATGTTCTTATATTAATAAAAAAAAAATTTTTGAATAATTCGAATTATTCAACATTTTTGAATTTTTTGAATTTTTCATACCCTGCCCCTAGCTGAAAATTTTAGAATTCCCTGACTTTTTCATGACTTGGCCAGAATTTTGTTTTCCCTGACTTTTCCAGACCGGTATAAACCCTGATAATATAGTCAATTGGCTATTTTTTTTTCTTCCAAAGAAATTGAATTGAATTCAAATGAGAAACAGATAAGTGATAAAGTATCCGACTTAAGTTAATTCTCCATTACTTATGTTACTTGATAAAAATGGAAATCGTTTACCATTAATTTTTAACGCCAATTACTTTTTTAAAAAGTAATTAATAATTATTCAATTAATTCTTATGTAACTATATTTATATTAAATTTAAAATAGCTTTAAAATTTGGTAACATATCTTTCTAAAGGAAACTGAAAAACTGTACAAAAAAAAAAAACGTTCACAAAAAGATTGCAACAATTTACATATACACTTCTTGAGTACTTAGATGTTAAATCAACTGAAATTCTTATGAAAAAGTAAAAAAAAAATTCTTAAGTGATAAATTACTTGAGTTACATTTTATACGGTCAATGACAGATTTAATATACTTATAGAATTTATTTGTGTTATATTGTCGGTCATATAAAAATGTTTGCGCAATTATTTAATAAATCAATAGATTTTTTTAAAATATGAATGTTTACTATGATTGAAAACAAAAAATTTAGAATTATCATCTATTTTTTAAAAACATTTTTTTTTTTAAGTGGCTTGACGTTCATTAAATTTTATAAATTTTAATCAATAATAAACCAATTGATAGAAACATAGAAAATGCTTATCGCTTAACTCTTTGAAATACAAATACGAACCCACAAAGAATTAATAAAAATAAAAAGTTACACTTTAACCATCTGTCACGGGCTGCACCAAATAATTTATGTCACTTCTTGGAAATCGCAAAAAGATATTTATTTTATATGAAAAAAGTCAACATAATTTTTTTAATTTTTGAAACCATTTTCAACTCGAATTTAATAGCAACAATAATTTTCTGCCTTGAAAAAATAAAAAATTAACATTTTGTATTACTACTAATGTTTTGATAAATTTGAGAAACTTCTGAAGTTCTTAAAAATTAATAAAAGTAATTTTTTTTTTCTTAAATTTATTTCTTGTAATTTGAACAAATTATATAATGCAATTACACTTTATTTTGATAAGCCATTGTTTCTTTTTCAAAACATTTGATTTAAAATTTCATAACGTTGCTTAAGAAAACAATATTATTCTTATGCAAAACATAATTTATAAAATTACGAAAAATTACAAATAAACAAAATCAATTCAAATTAAAATCTCAGATAAGGTCGAAACATATGTAAAAAAAAAAAAAAGAAAAGAAAAGAATAAAAGTACTTACTGTATTTCTTCTATCATAAGTAGATAGCTTAGAATGTTTTAATGGCATCTTATAAATAGTTTATTACTCAATCAAATTAACGTACTGATTGACTTGTGTAACACTCATTTAAAATATTATTATTATATAAATAATTGTGTACTTGTTAGTATAAAAATTAATATTGTGATTGATTTTTCTATCTATTGTCAATAATTAAAAGTGAACTTTATTTCAAACATATTTATGGTTTCTATAGAAACGTCGATTTAAATATTATATAGCTATAATATACTTACTTACCTACATAAAAATATTATACTTACAGCTTTTTCATGGAAAAAAAATAAATAACCGCATATAAATTAGTAGTGAATTTAGTCAGTAAATCACAATTGTTGTTTATATTGTACTAGATTCTATTAAAATATAAAAAAAAGAAAAAAACAGATTTGATAGAATAGAAGTAATAAATTAATTAAAATTCAATAACTTTATTTGGCTATCTCGCTTGGTGAATGCAACTCAGTAATATAACTTTTGATAAAAGCCTCATTTTAAATTAATAAACGTCAGTTAAATTATTGTTACTCAATCTGTATGAAAGTGAATAAATATTTGGTAAATACTTACATATATAAATATTTTTTTAGAATAAAATTTAAAGAATTTCTTTATTTTAACGTAAACTTTATTTTAAATACAAATAAAATAATTGCATACTAGCTTGCTTACCTGATTTTCACGTTAATAATGATTTTACTTTAATTTAATTTAATAATTTATTGTACAGTATCGTTACGCTAGATCTTGGCATAATAGGCCAGATAAAGGAATTATAAAAAAAATAATATCTATCTATGAAAATGTTTGTGATACAAAAAAAACGCGAGAAAGATCGCGCTGTCCACTAGCCGAAATACTCGATTTAGTCGCCATTTGAGAGAAAATTTGTCCGCTTAGGCCAATATGGTCGCAACGGCTCTCATTATTTATTAACTATAAGTATAGAATATAATGATATTCTGAGGAAAATAATAATATTTAAGTTTTGTTGCAGTGTATGTTGTGACTCAGTTGAACTCATACTTTATATGTATATAAGTCAATTAAGTTTAAAGGGAAAAAACAAGATAATATCTACATTTATCTTATTCTTTTTCTTTGTACATTTACCTAATATGTTGTTTATTGTGATTATTTTAGATTCATATGAGAAATACATATTCGTCCATTTCTATAGTTAAAAATTCAAACATTTATCATTTATAGCATTATTTTTATATCCATAAATATATTATCTGTGACATCTAAGATTTAAAATAACTATTATGAACTGAGCACCATCATCATCGTTTCAATAGGCGTGTTCAATTAATAATCCAAGATAAGTTTGGATAACATTCGACGAGTTAAAAGTTATCTTTTTGGGTAGAATTAAATAAAGTTATCGCTCTCATTGAATGTGATAACTTTAAGTAATCCAAAATCAACCCAAAGTTGACTTAAATCCAATATATATATGAATTTTAACTCGTCGAAAGTCATCCAAACTTATCTTGGATTATTAATCGAACACGCCTAATAAAATGAGATATATTTTTTTCATTTATTTTTTATGGTAATGATTGTATTAATATAAGTTATAAGAGTAATAACTTTCATATATTTATAGGCACAAACAATGTCCTTCATCTCTTTTAATTTATTATAAAATTTTATACAATTGATTTTTCTGGAAACAATTTTTTCGGCATTAACATTGCGCAATCAATTCCATTTAATTATATCTTGTAAGGATGTCATCAATTTTATTGTTTCATGAATTTAAAAATGAAATTAATAATCAGTCTCGATTTCTAAAAAATAAAATCTGTTTATTTGATTGATTAAAATATTGTCTGAATTAAATTTTAATTTTGGTGCACTGAAAATGTTTTCAAAGTAAAGTAAATAATAAATAATGTATTATTTAAATTCAAAAATATACAGTAACTAGAAAACAAACATTGAATCAATGAATAAGTAATTAAGTATAACATATAAAATTATTCAAAATTTATTATAGGACCAATTTTACATATTTGATTTTATAAATTGATTAATGCAAATACATACTTACATACTTACGGTTTTTGTTATGGTAACTATACCTAGTATTTTCATTCTTTAGATAAAATCAAAAAAAACTTGCATATAATTGGAAAGCAATATAATTATTTGCTTAATGAAATAAACTACTTTGCAATTGTTTAAAATTATGCAATCAGTCTCAGCGGTATATTATTTTTGTCTGATTGAAATCTATCAATTGAAAATGTTGATGTGATCTTGCTTAAATATATAAATGTGTTTGTTTAATTTTAAAATATTTGTTTAAAGCCCTTTGAATGAAGAAACATTTTTCAGCTATCGAAAAGCACAAAAGATTCTACTTCAATTCATGCATAGACAATTAAAGATAAAAAATGATATTACAGAATTTCAACAATGAAATTCAATTTTTATTTAAATTCAATCAGACTCAGTATAAATAAAATTCTTCTGATTGAAAAAATTAAATTTCAAAAATGCTGAAGAAACTTTGTTTGTACTTATGATTTTTGACACAAACACAAAATTGACAAAAAAAAGAAATGTAACTAGTTAAAAACTATAATAAAAATACTTTACATATTTTGAACAAAATCACAGGCATTCCATCGAAAACCACATTATTAAAATAAACACAAAACTCTTATTAATTCCTATAAAAAAAAATGTCAAAATGAAGAACTGCATATAGGTTCTCGCTTGTCGCACATACGTAAAAATGATGTTTCAATACAAGTAATAGAAAAAAAACTAGTTTTTGCAATCACAAATTTAATAATGAAATCATCATTAAATCAAATTTTTCATAAATTGAATTGAATGAAAATATTGTATAATTTAGAAAAGCAGTTATGAGAAATTATTTATAAAAATGTTTAAGAGATTCCAAAAAGCACACAATAAAGTGTCATCGCATGCAAATGAGTTGAAGATAGGCACAAAGCATATCATCGAATTTAGAAAAAATGCGTATTTGCGATTAGTTTGAATTATAGCTATAAAGCACATATCACACACAAGTTTTTAGTAACTTGACTTGAAAAATTGTGTAAAAAGAAAGAGAGGTGAATGCAAAATCACATATGAATGAAGTGCTCGAAAAATGTAGTTATAAAATGGTTCAATTTATCAACAAAAAAATTCATGTTTTGAACTCTTCATTGTATTCTTCTTACCCAATTTTTCATGTCAAGTTGCTAGAGACTTATGTGTGGTATGGGCTTAACACTATTCGTTTTCGATTTTTTATTCAAAACGATTTAAGTAGTGTTTTAGTCAAAGACAATACAGTACATAGACCATGCGTGGTGGCGCTGCTCGTATGTATTTGAGCGACAACAGCATAACGCATATATTTGTATGAAA
>JAABKK020059588.1:0-34038 GCA_011634745.2 Catotricha subobsoleta
TTTAGGTCCAGTTACATCTAAAAATGCTTTTGGAGCTAGAAAATTTTAACCTTTTGGGAAACGAACCACCCTAATATTCACGTGAATAATTTTGTGAATATGTTCATGTATTCATGAATTTTCACGCTCACTCGAAAATGCCTGTAATACGATACGATAATAATGAAAACGGGGTGTTATTAGTCTGACACTTGACACAACAGCACGTTGGCGATCGAACTTATTATTCATGTAAATGCGGTGTTTTTTGGTATTCTTTTTACAATTATTGCTTATTTCAAATTTAAGTTCTTAACAGACAACATTTCGTGGTTTTTCTCTACAGTTTGTGCTCTTAGATAGTCGTTTTAATTTTCAATTTATTTTATTTATCATTTTCTATTAAATTCAAAGTGTAAAAAACATCATTATAGTGAAAAATTAATAGTTAAAGTTTAGCAGGTCTGCATGCATCTGGAAGAAGACATTTTTCATTTTTAACTTTTTTTTTAAATAACAAAAACTTTCAGCAAGCAGCAGACAACAAAAATGGCTGAAAATACTCTCTATTTAAATTCGGCAATGACTGATGCTGATGATGAAGAAACGATTACGGCTGATCATTCAAATCTTATTTTAAAGCAATTGAAAGAGAATCGCTTAGATGAGAAATGTTGTGATGTAATTTTAATTGTCGGAAACGATGAAAAGAGGTCAGCTAAATAAATTATTATTATTAAAATTTCACTTACAAAAAAACAAACAATCAAGCAAGTAACATCAAATGAACAGAAATGTTATATTTACGCCATTTTGAAGTAGTTGTCCATGTTGACAATTGATTTAAAGCATTCCATTCCTGATTTCATGTTTAAATGACAAAAAAGAAGCTAAGACCAAAAGAAACCGATTTGTATTTTATTAATATTTGTATTTTGTTTGTTCCGGTAGGATTTCAACTCATGAAATTATGTTAGCAGCTGCAAGTCCATATTTTGCAGCCGTATTCAAATGCACCCTACGAGAATCAGGTCAACGCAAGGTGCCATTGCATGAAGTGAATGGTGATGCTGTTGAATCATTGGTGCGTTACTATTACACGGGTTCCATTAAATTGAACCGTGAAAATGTTCAACATTTGTTAAAAGCAGCAAACTTACTTCAATTTCCGATGATTGAGGCTCACTGTTGTGCTTATCTCATTAAACATTTGAATCCATCAAATTCATTGGGAATTGGAATTCTTGCAGAGAAATTTCATATACTGGATCTTTTGAAATGTGCCAATGAGTTTTCACACGAGCACTTTTTAGAAGTGTCCAGAACGGATGAGTTTCTTCAACTGACATTTGAGCAACTCTACATTTATGTCCTGGAGAGTAGTGAACTTGCAATCAATACCAAAGAGGATATTCTTCATGCAGTAATGACATGGGTATATCAAAATGCTGACGAACGAGAGAAATTCTTTGATGATTTGATAAAATTAATTCGATTGCCGCAACTTCAATCAGCCGTTGAGTTTATATAATTTAAATACAAATGACAATTTAATTAATTATTGATTTTCTTTATCACTTTCAGTTTCTTAGCGGAAACCTTGGAGAACAATCCATAGCTCATGGTGGTCAACAGTCAGTAATGAATACTGCATTACAGAATTGTGTACCTGAATATTGTGCTGACACAATCAATAATATTCAAACCGAGGCTACAGCGTCATTATACTCTGGACGATTATTAGCTGTTGGTCAAGGAACAGATGACAAAATAAGTATCGAAATTTATAGTCCCCAATCAAACAAATGGACACTATTAAAAACATTAGATGAAAAGCGCGTAGAATTTGGCGCTGTTTTGATGAAAAATAATTTGATAATTGTTGGAGGGACAGAAGTTAATTATAGTCTTCCGAATAGAGTGCGTTTAAATATGAATATATTTTTTTTTATAAATTGTCTTATTATTTTTTTAAAAACTATATTTAAGGTTTTCAGCCTCAATTTATACAAAATGAATGTAACAGAACTACCGCCAATGAAGATGGCAAAGTATGGAATTAGTATAGCGGTATTAAATGGATTACTGTACGCAATCGGTGGATTCATAACTGCTGTTGAAAGGTAAATTAATTTTCCAAATAAATATTAGAAGGCTTGCGACGAAGAAGGAGACGAGTTTTTGTCGTTAATGGTTAACACGATACAAACAAAGAATCACTTGTCGCATGTAACTGAAAATTTGTGGGTTCTTCTTGATCATCGCGAACTGTCTTTATGTAAGCAACTTACATTTTGTTTGTTTACGCGTCATAATAAGTGTGAATTCACAGCAACTAAAAATGATGTATTGCTGCAGCGCTTTGGTATCTCAACTTGAAAACATGTTTGTGTCATGTTTGCAAATTCGCATTTCCGATTGGACAATCGATTAAATCTTTCAAGTGTATATGTCAAAAGCGCTGCAACAATACATCATTTTTAGTTGCTTTGAATTGACACTAACGCGTTAGACATTAACCAAAAAAAAAAAAACTCGTTTCCTTCTTCGTCGGAAGCCTTCAAATTAATTAATTAATCTAAGCAATGGCCAAATCATTTTTAAAACAATTGAAATTCAATAAACAGATATGATTCAAATGCAAGTGCCTGGAGTTATATTGCACCTATGTCAATAGGTAGAGCAAATAGTGGTTTTTCTGCATTCAATGACCATTTATATGTAGTTGGTGGATGGAATTTAACAAATAAATCTGTTGATTCTGTGGAATGTTATGATTCACTTACAAATAAATGGACGTTAAAAGCATCAATGGTGAAAAAACGTGGACGTCCGAATATTTCTGTAGAGAATGGTTATTTATATGCAGCTGGCGGTGAATACGAAAAGTATAATGCTCCCTTTAATAGCATTGAATCCATCGAGCAATATAATCCGAGAACCAATACATGGACTTTGGTATAATTGAAATTGAAAACTCAAATCTGATCAGAATTATAAATTCTTATTATAATTTTAGATTGCTTCATTCGATCAAACACAATGCTATGCTGCTTTTATTCTGCGTGGGAATTGCTTATTCGGAGTTGGTGGTACAGATAATTGTCATAGAGGAAACGGTACCAATATTAAACATTGTTGGACTGAAAAAACTTGGAAACAATTAGCTCCGTTAAATATTATCAGAAAAAGCATTCGTTGCGTTTTGGTGCCAAGTGATTTTTCTTCTTTGGTTTAGCGTCGGAGCCTTTTTTAAGATTGCGCTAAAACTGACTACCTTTTCATTCATTTATTAATTTTTTACTTTCATGTGACCAAAATATAGAAAAAATAAACGAAAAATAATAATTTTAAGCAAATAAAAAATAGTATTATTGTCAACTATTGATTGCTTTGTTTGTACGAAAAATAGATGTCTATTAGGGTGGTCCAAATTTTTTTAAAACCGTTTCGAAACCCTTTTGAAACCGTGTCAGAAACCGTTTCGAAACCTTTTTTGGACAGTTTCGAAACGGTTTCGAAACCATTTTGAAACCGTTTTGAAACCATTTTGAAACCATTTTAAATATAAACTCTACTAATTATGAAACCGTTTCAAAAACCATTTTGAAACCGTTTCTGAAAGGGTTTCGAAACGGTTTCAAAAAATTTTGGACCACCCTAATGTCTATGCATGGAACTGTGGATTAAAATCCACACTAAATACTTCTATTGGCATCAAATGCATAGAAGGAAACTATGAAATTGGAATCATATTCAATCGCAAATTTATTGAAACACTTGTGGGAATATTAGCTCGATGTCATCGGCTCCACCCGGAATTTATTCTGAGTCGGTTATATATTTTCCCGAAATATGATTTGCATGAATTTTTCATTCTTGGATTACAGAAAAAAATCGCATTAAAGGAAATTGGAGGGAAATGATTAAAAGGAGAACACATATTTATTAAAATTTCGTTATTTTGTGTTGTGAATTTATAAATTTGTGTGCGCTCACTGAAAATGGGGCATTAGTTTGTTGCAAATTTCGTCAACCTCTTTTTGATATAATTTTTCAATCCAATAAATTTCTAGGACTGAGCAAGTTACATATAGGACACACGCACAAGGATCACATAAGATAATCGTATATACCTAAGATAAATCGGTAGTTTAGAATAATTGAACTTTGTGAACGCACGCTATCGTGGATATTTAAATAAAAGGTCGCCTTGTCAGATTAAAAAATGGTTCATGTCAAATAGAGGTGGGACTTTGAAACAACGATACCGATACCGATCAATCGAAAACTAAAAATTAGTTTAAATGATATAAAAAGACAGATAACATATTTAAATTCAGTGTTAAATTATATGCTTTTTTATTTTTCCAATCACATTTATATATTAAACGTAACTACTATATTAGAGATTTTTTAATCATACTAGTTCGCTTTATTTTTACGTATCACATAAGTTGTTGTTGATATAAGTAATTCAGTAGTTTAGTAGGCGAGAGACGCTCTGAAGAAACGAATTGTAAATGGTTTGGTGCACTACTTTCGCAGTATTTTCTTTTTAATAAGTGCAGAATTGTGTGCTTATGAAAATATATATAGTTTTATTTTAGATCCATTCAGTAAATTTCGAGAAAATTCGGAATCAACAAATAAAATATTGACTTGATCCAAGAACGAAATATTTCAAAACTAAACAATTTCTCAAAAATGAAGCACTCCAAAAAATGTGAATTTCGATGTCAAAAATAATCGGATTTTCAAGAATCGATTAATCGTCAGTTTGTCGATTCCGATTATTGTTGATTAATCGATGTTGTCCACCCGATTATATCGATGTATCGATATAATCGATTTCGATGTCCGACCTCTAGTAAAAACTATCTATTAAAATATTATTGAGGTAAAAATATCATTTATTACATAGTTCGAGTAAGCAAATTAAGCAAATTTACGTAAGAGTTCATAATTAATATACGTTATAACATCTTATGTTTCTGTGAGCATTAAAGTTTCTCAGGTAAACAAGGAAACTTACATTTAAGATAGTTAAAGTAAAGTACCAACGGAGACTTACATTGTTTTCCAAAACGCGTGTATGTTGTAAATTCGTACATTCTTTTCTCAAATATACATAAATATACATTGTATATTTTTCGGAATTTTGAATTCACCAAAGATAAAAACTATAGTAAATTATGGATAATGATAATTCACAAATTGTTATGGCGGTACAACATTTGAAGATATATGTAGGATATTTTTTTTATGGTTTTGATTTACCCAAAACTTGTTTTTTTTTTTTTTTTATTTGGTACAGAATTACCATAAAAATCTATAAATAAAAATATAATCATAATAAATTCGTGTATACAATATACAAAACAAAACACAAGACAATGCATTATTTTTTTTTTGTATTGTCAGGTAAGTAGCTACCAACGGTTTAGCAAACAATCGCCTATTTTATGAAAAATAGAAGAAAGAAGAAGAAAATGTATTATTTCATTATGATAAAAAAATCCCTTTTAAACAGGAAACAGAATCCTTTCCTCCCCACACTGTCCTAAATATCATATTCTATTAAATTAACTGAAAAAAGAGATTTACGTTCTTTATAGAAAGTGTAATAGACGTATATCTAAAATAAATACATGCCTACCCTTTTTTTTATTTCTGCTTTCAACATTGTGTGTGCTTATACGTTTAGGCACGGTACGGTACCAAACGAAAATTGTACCAGTCAATTACGTTTCTTTGGAAAAAAAGAGAAAATCTCTAACACAAAACGCACACAAGAATAAAAAAAAAAAATACGAAATTGAAAATAAAGGAAAAGTACGGCGCTGTGTTAAAAAAGAAAACCTAAAATGGATATTCAATATATACGTAATAAGTAGTATAGAATGGCGCAATGAAGGAAAGAAAAAACTTACATTCACAGATTACAGGACACAGGACATGTCTTTCTATTAATGTTATAAAGCACAACTAATTGGTGTTATAATAAAACAGCTTTTGTTTGTCTAGTTCAACGACAAAACGATTTGCTAGAAAGAAATTGGACAGCATGAGACAAAATAAACATTTAAGTTTTTAATAAGCCAAATGAGAACCTGATTAAACTAATTTCTATTACAAATGTTTCTTCTTCTTTTTTTATCCAAACTTTTTGTAATAGGTTTGGTCGTTTCAAATATGTATAATAAAGAAAGATGAAAGGGAGAGATAGAAAGAATAAGAAAATGCAAGACCATTTTCGAACCCTCCAAATAGAAAAATTGAAGCGATAGACTTAAAGTTGAAGGAAACCAACATTTTATTGTATTTATGTGTATTGTGTGTGACATCGAATTTTACTTTAACTTTTATTTACGATATTCGATCAATGTATTATAGACATATAATATAACGTGTTATAATGGTTATAGTTAAAGGTATTTTTGGATATAAGAATTGAGACTAACATTGATTTATGTTTTTTGTTATGACCTCTTATTTGTTAAAGTGGTTTTTTAACATAGAGCATTCGAACACGCATCAGATATATATATAACAACAATAATATACATTCGTATACTATACATTACATAGTACATGCAATAACTTACTTATATGTCGGTACATTAATTTATATCCGAATTGGTGTAGAGAGAAAGGTTTAATATGGGTTTAGGAAAATATCTACAATGTTAGTTCGATAACTTGATATCAACTTTAAATTAATGTTTTAATACGAAATAATTTTGTTGGAAAAAAAAACTCTATATTCAAATTACGGTAATAAATTATAAATGGAAAATGCCTTACCGGAAGTAGACTCCAGGTATGCGTTGATCATAGTCGGTTGGATAAATGCGTCCGATACGACATTTTGAAAAGAATATTCCAATGAATGATGGATCATTGCGGTTCGGCCAATCTTTAATTGGAAATGTTAATGGATATGTGTAATGTTCTGGTGGATCAGAAAACTCTAAATAACCATGCATGGAAACCTAAAAGAAAAAAAAAAATTAAATTATATAATACTGGTTTTGTTAAAAAAAAAAAAAATTAAATATAGGCACGTTCAAATACTTACTCTCGTATAATTAAATCGAAATCCGAAAAAAGGTAATTGAAAGTTAAAATTTTTATGAAGTTGTGGCATTGAAGCATGAATGTCTTTTTGATAATCACCAATGTCATTACTACCGCCTTTATCAAAAAACCAGTATAAAAAATTTCGTCGTAAATCAGCCAATCTTGCCGGTGTAATAGTATAGCCTCGTCCATCGTTACGATGAGTAGGTGGTTCACTAGGTGCTTCTCGATTATTTGGATCTAGAAAATATATACGAATACGAAATAAAATGAAAATACATTTTTGTACATTGGAAATTGTCTTATCTAAGTTCCTTAAGTTAAATTTATTAAAATTTAAATGAAATAACATTAATGAAAACCATGTATATTATTATTACAGTTTATTGTTTATTTATTGAGAAATCTATAAGAATAATTTTAAGAATGCTCATTAATACCTTCCATAATTAAATGAAAGCAATCCTTAGTGTATTCGGATGCGAACATTAAATATATATAAGCATTGTAATACTTGAAGGAAATCTCAAGTGCAAAAACTTGTTGAAACCCGTAAATACCAACTTTTCGTTAATGCTTAAAAGCTCTATCGCTCTATCTTTCTATCTCGTCATTTGCTTCCTCAAACAATAATATAAATATAAATGGCGGCGATAATGGCATTATTAAAAGGAATAAAATGCCAATTTAAACAGCCAACCGTTGTTTGTATTGTTTTTATACGCTGCCTACTTATATGTTATAATGCTATTAGTCTCCCTTCTTTCAATATATATTTGCAGATATATTTAAGTATTTTTCTTTGTTCGGGTATTCGATAGGCTTTTAGTTATGGTTATGATTCCAATCCCAAAACGAAATATATTTTCTGTATTCGATTGGTATTTCACATAAATAAATTTTATATGATGATTTCTAATGTATATTTATAACCGCAGCTTGTTAAACAAAGAACTGTACTGAAAGTTATGACGTCCAAGTAAATAAAATAAAAATTAATTAAAATCGAACAAACAAAGAACAAAATAAATATATAAATATATAAATATATAAAAATATATATATATATAAAAAAAAAAAAAACATTTAAAAATAAAAATAAATTACACAATATTTCACAACAATAATAATTAATATTTGAACAAGAAATTTTCTGGTAATTAAAAATATTTGGTCGAATGAAAAATTCCATTTTAATTTTTTTTTGTTTTAACACGAAAAGAAAAAAATTTGTTCGAGTTCTATTAAAAGAAAATGTTAAACAAACGAGACGATGAATTTTATTAAATGTGAGAATTAAATTTCCGATATCACGAAATAATAATAGCCTTTGATGGAATTAATACATTTTCATGAAAATGTTTATTCATAGAATTATATTTAAATGGTTTCCATTTCATTTCATTATTGTATGTTTGTTTCTGATCTTAGACTTAGTAATATAATCAGGAGTAGACAAAAATTGTATTTCAATTATTTATTTATTTTATTTTTCTATTATGATTTAATGTATATTGAGTTTATGCATGGTGTCATGTTCGAATGTTTTTTTTTTTTTTTAATTGTGTAATTATTCGACTATTACACTGCACTGGTCATCGGAGTATATTGGTCAATTCAATAAAAGATAAAACGTTTCTTGAAATCTTTTATATGTAGTATAAAAGTCTTTTGGACGAAATAAATATTGTTACCAATATTGAGAAACTTGACAAATCAATCAATGGCTTCGATTTTACAATCGAACATAGCAGCTATTCCATTCGTATCTCTCCTTATATTATAAGCAAAGAATATGTACATATTCTTTGTTATAAGTTTTATGTGTAAGAATAGTAAGAGCTTCAAGTTTGTTACGTTTATCATCTTTTTCTTCATATTCTTATTAACGTTGCGAACATTAGGTAAATGATTAACTTCAGTAAAATGTGTTGTTAAAACTATGATTTTTGCAATTTTACTTGTAAAAGTGTCACAATAAGAAAAACTTCGATAATAACTAACTTTAGGGATATTCTTATCCATATTATCATTTTTAGGATTAATAAGTTTTAATGGATAATTATTTTTCAAAAGTATGTTCCTCACTTTTTTTGTTTTCTTAATGAGAAATTCTTTGGAAGTTAAAGAAATATACATATTTCTAAATTAAATTATTTGCGTCGTTAATTTTTTTTCTTTTAAAGAATGATTAGAATGAATAATACTCTATCAGTAGATGTAGTTTCTGTATTGTTGTCAAACTTTGAAGAACCATCTTTTTGCCTGATGATAAAAATGTCCAAGTACGGTATTTTTTATTGTTCTATGGTGATACATATTTAATTTCTCGGAATAGATATTTTATTTTATTTCGTTCTATTATTTTAAACAAATCATCCACATATTTGCCTAAACACTTCGGTATAAAATCAAGTGTACCTAGTAGTATATCATCCAATAATGCTTCCATCCAAATGTTTGTAATTATAGGCGATATGAGATTTCCCATTGGAGTACCATAAATTTATTAATAATACTTTTCATCATAAACAAAATAATTTGAACCAATTAAAAACTTTAATAACTACATAAGCTCATTTTATGGTATTTCTTAATTTTTTTAATGTCATTCCATCTGTTGTCAATAATTTCAATAACTCTATCTATTGGAACATTTGTAAATAATGATATAACATCAAAAGCCCGATCACAAGTTGTAATGTTTAACAGAAATCCATTTAAGATGAAATGCCATTTTTCGAAAGAATTTATGTAACCTATATGAAAATTGTCCAATATCATTTCTGTAATTTTCTTTTACCAACAATAATAAAACTTGGAATAAAATTCGTAAGTAGGTACTAAAATATACATATTTATATTTGATGTACTTAACTTCATTTGAGTTCTAGAATTTTTTTTCTCTTTCCGGTTTTTGTCTTCAGTGGAAAATCTTCATGAATTCTGTCACGCGTATGATGTTATCACTTATTCACAGGTTTTGAGAAAACTTATATATCAATCACCTGTACTTTTATATCTAACAATATATATAGCTCATATATTCAATAATATAATGGAAATAATTTTGAAGAGTTTTCCTTAGCTATTATTCCAGTTCGCTTATTCAAAAACGATATTTTATTGTATTTGTATGATGAAAATTTCGTACGATAGCAATCATTTAGTGTGTAGTGTGGTGTGTTCCACATAAAGGTTAGATATCGTAACCCAAATTTAAATAGATAAAGATTCAATGAGAGAAATGGGTTGGTGAGTATTGAAGTTACCTTATATATTATCCAGAACATTGAGCAAATATAAAATAATCCAAGTAGGAAGATGAATAAACTAAAGGGTAAATAGAAATATTGTTCAGTTTGTATTTGTGAAGCGAGGAATTCAGAATTGTTGAATGTAAGTTATAACGAATTATTTCATTATATTTTTTTTCCTTGAAATATTTCTCTTGTCGAGCCATTTAGTAATGTTAAGTTAAGATAATACTTTGCATGCGTATTTAACTGTGTTTAAATGAATGGTTTTCCTTTAAACAACTTCTTGTTTTGAATGACAACAAAATACTTAAAATATTCAGGAAAAGTTTAGTTGTTACGATCCTTTAAATAATGTTATTGTTCATATGTTTCAATTCATCTTTTGTTGTATCAACTTTTACAAACTAAGAAAACGAAAATTTGGAATGAAAAATGTATGCTCAATATGTAGAATTCGTGAGTAAACAAAGACACCAAATCACAGTTTTGTAAAAGTTTTTATATTGCTTTTCTAACACTTTTATTCGAAAAATTGTTATTCATTGTGTACTTCCATGAATTTTCTTTTAAAAAGTTTTTTTTACTTTTAAGTACTTATAAAAACAACTAGAATCAAATTTCTTTTTTTTTTAAATGTATTTATTTTTAAAAATCACCAGAGAATTGTTATCTATAGGTACAATAAGCGTGTCCTTATGCGTCGCTTTATTCAAAAATTTATGGCAAATTATTTCTTCCTTTTTTTTTTGCAAACCGTACAGTTTGAAAAATTTGGCATACTCTTGAATAGGATGTAAGTTTTCATATTGGATAATATATGATCATGTACTTTATATATAATAATCTAATGCATGTGTAAATTTCGCTTTTGACATTGTGAAAAAAAAACAACTAAAAACTATGTTGTCCTCAAATAAGTTGAACATCGGAAAACTTTTATAAGAGAAAATAAAAGTTGAGCGGATACAATGCAAGGATAAGTGATGCTAAAGAAAATAAACTACCAACCAAAGTATTTAATATATATGTAGAATAGAAGTATATGAAAAACATTTACTTTTTTCTTTCTATTTTTTTTCTTGATTTCTTAACAGAACAGTCTGTGTATGCCTATGTATGTATAGATACCCTGAATAGATGAAAATTTCACCATATACAGATTTATTGTTATAGACTCAAATATACGTATCAAATGACTCATTTCTATTTTATCAATGTCGAAGACCAACTCATAATAAAATAAACATTCTTTTTAGAGTTTAATCAAATATAAGTTTATTACGAAAAATGTTTTATTGTTTCGTTACTTACGCAAACAAATGAGAAATTTTGTAAATGAGAATTGGCAGCCAGTTGATAGTTTTTTTTTTGGTCTTCTATTGTTTATTAATTATTAATAAGTGAGGTAATATCGAAATAATAGCATACAGTAATTAGTCAGAAGAGAGACATGACGACGAAAATAATAACCGCACAGAATATTCTTTGTTCAAGTTATATCACTAAGGCACTCATTATTTCATTGCGATATCGTGACAGCATTCAGTATACTGGGAAAATATTATTAATTATTTACCACATTTACCAATGTGAAAGTTGCTGGTCTATTTCCCATATTATAGACTAACAATGTCCATCTCTTAGTTTATTAAAGAGGTTGATTTTTTATTAATCTCGTTTTCAATTGCCAGAAACTTATGTGACGAATCACGGACGGTGGTCAAATTCTATATAACAAAGTATAAAATGCCAGTAAACAATAAATAAAACAAGTAAGCAGATAAGAAAACTAATAACGCATTATTTATATAAAAGTTTTTAGAATTTCTAGAAATGAGGACAAATAGAATATTCACATATCTAACATATTAAAACTCTAAAGTCATAAAGTTTGATCACTTTATTTTGATTCCAGTTCCTTTGTAGTTTGCTAGAAAATGATACTCAAATACATTTAAGCAAAACTTTTCTGGTTTAAAATTTAAAAAAAATACGGACAAAGCATAACAAAACAGTACAAAAAACTATGTCATTTAATTGGATTTAAAGGAATTTTTTATTACTTTGTATTGTCAAAAGTACATAAATACTCGTACTGTGTGCGTGACTTAATATATGTTGAAAATAAAAAAAAAAGCAACATTACAATTTATTTACGGGTTTTTATTGCATTTTATAAAAAAAAAAGAAGAAAAATAACGAACCAATGGCAAGAAAACTAATATAAATAATAGAAAATATGCTTTACACAGCATTATAACGAAAACAGCAAAATAAAATCTGTATTTTAAATCATTTATGTCGTTATTCATATCTTGTATATACAGTTCGATTTTAATGGTATTGTAAAAATTTATTTAACATAAATAATTGCAACACTTTTATTTGCAATGTGAAAGAGCAACTGGTTACAACCTCTGTATTATTTTCTTTTTCTCTCGTTGCTCAATAGATAAAATTCTGCATTCAATTCGTTTATAATTTTAAATTAAAATCAAGTAAACTTAATTCAACTATTTAATGTGAAAAACTGCATTAAAGTTAACTTCATAGAAACAAGACAACAGTTGTTATAGTATTCATTGAAAGTTTTAAGATAATTAGAAATATTAATCCAAAGTAATAATACAAAATGATTTCAAGCAATATACAATAATAAATGCTGTTAAAGGAAGAGAATGTAAACTATGTGATTTTTTTTCTTTCTTAAATATAAAATTATATCGTAGGACATTCAATTTAAATTATTTTCTATTAAAATATACACATACTTCCTATTTACATTAAATTATAAAACTAAATGAATCTGAATATTTTCTTTAGATTTAAATAGAATGCTTTATTTATAAGAATGAGAAACAAGCATTGAAAAGAATTTTAATACAAATTCTCTTGTTATTATTATTATACAAAATACAATTCGACACATCGGTCTTTGATAAGAAAGAATAATAGAAAAAAAACACGAAGCAAAAGAAGAAAGAAAAGCCGTGCAATAAGATGATACAGCTTTTAGCTTTATGTGTTAGCAATTTTCAGTAAATACGAAACAATACCCTTTTTTCCACTTCATATCCTGGTTCTAACTTAAATGTTCTTTCTTTTATTATATGTACGGTACCTACATAATCTATATATACCTTAAGTACATACTCGTACTTCCGCACTGATATTTATAAAAAAAAAAAAAAAAATCTAGGTGCGTAGATATTTTTACTTTACTTTATTTTATTTATTTTTTTATACAAAAAAATTAAATTCACCGAAAATTGCTTTTCTTCGCTCCATTTACTCAATTCCATTTAAGAAAAGAGAAGAACAGAAGCGATTTATTATTATCACATCATCGTACACACAAAATATTGTTCATAGAAATAATATTTTCCTAGCGTTTCTTCTGTTATTAATTATGCTTTCTATATTAGATATTATGTACGTCTATATGCTTACTATAAAAGTCGGAAGATATCAAAATTCTCTAATTACATACAAAAAAAATTTCTGATATCAGAGATAGTACTACAACTATAATAATTTTATATATAAATGTAAGTTTAGTATCGTTTGATTTTTTTTTGCAGTGTTTAATGATTGTAATATTTGAGTAAACAATTTTTTTTTATCAAAAAAAGAAGTTTTAATTCCTATAATGAAAAACATATAAGTCTTGACATATTGCCAATGAAACAGTTCAGAACACAAAGAAGCCAGACTAAATAATATTATTTTTAAATTTGATTTGTTCTGATAAAGTATAAAATTTAAGAAGGAAATTTGAAAGAAATTGCATTAATTTTGCAATATTATTAAATATTTTTCTGGATACGTTTGCCTAGAATTATGTACAGATATTTACTGAACAATTTAATAGCTCAGACCCAAAAAAAAGAGAAGCAATTTGGGAGTTTTGATACATACCGACTTAAATATATTTCTATGATTCACTTTTTTTTTTTATTTTCAGTAAAATGATGAAATGCCAGGTATTTAAGACTATAAATTAATTGAAAATACTATATGATACAAGCTTTAATGAAATGTCTAATATACGAAAGTAAGCATAATAAATATAAATCGATGAAATATGTTCTTATCTTATCAATATTATTCTAATCCCCTAATACTCAAAACGTTATTTACACGATAAAATACTCTATTCTTTTCTATTATATATTAGTCACCTTTTATATACTCGAATATATGCTCAAATATATATAAAACGAGAAAAATGAAATATGCGGTTGGTTATAATATAGAACTTACCATAATCGTAATTATTATTATTAATATCCGGAAAACCATCGATTCCGCCCAAAAATTCATCGTATTGATAATAATTTCCAGAACGACTACTACCTATTGGACCTTTTCGTCCAACTGGTTTAATACTACTTGTGTCTATTTCAACATCAGCCATTTCACCGGAAGCAATATCCTCATTCTGTTCAATCTGTTCAACATCTGGTGAATGTTCTATTGGTGGTTCATTTGTATCACCACCATCATCATCTTTATCATCATCATTTTCAACAATTACATCATTTTTATTATTATTATACGTTTCGTCGTCATTTTTATTATTCACTATTTCAGCATTAAAAACTTCATCATTATTCTCATCATTAGCTGAAACTCTGACACTGAACACTAAAAATGTGATGCAGAAAAGTATCACACAATTCACTTTAAAATTCATGGCTTAATAAATATTTCTATTTGGCACAAATTTTAATTTCACTATTTTTTTTTTTATTTCTAGTCACAAGAGATAATTAATCCTTTTTACAAGTTGCAAAAGGGCAAATCTCTTTTTATTTTATCATAACAAAATTTATATATTTTGTAATTAATCACATTATTTTTTGGCCGTAACCGTCGGGGCGTTGTCTCAAAATGAATTAATATTAATCGAAATAATTTGATTTCAAAAATTCACCTGCTCATACAGCCATAGATAAGAACTTCCGTAATGGCATATAATTTTTTCTTTGTATTTTATCGTTCGTTTATCTAACCTTATTTTTATGATAAGAGATCGTTTTCGCTCGAGTTTATGGGCAATGATGGCTCATCAAGCATTGTTTTCAAAATGTAATATCATTTTTTATCGCATACATTTATTTCTTTTCAATAATAAGGTGCGGTGTTATCACACTTTTTGTAGAAAAAAAAAGAAGAAGATAAACCTATCATTTCGTAAACGTTTCAGAGATATGATAAAAATAAAAAGAAATGATAACATAGTTCTGCTTTATACGCTTGAATAATAATAATTTCGCAGAAATATTTATATGTTTGGTTACTGGAATTTTATTATTAACATTTTAATTCGTAATTCGTTTCTATTTCGATAAATATTACTCGCCCATATTATTATTTAGATTAGTCATAATTTGTAAAAGTTACACATGTTGTTGTAATATGTAATATGTAAGAACAAAAAATATTTTTATGAAATGCGATGATTTCTTCTTTCCATGTTTACCCCAAATATTATCATTTTTTTCATTTTCTAACACTTATTTTTAACAGTTTAACGATATAATCAATCAAAACATTCCAAAAAAAAAAAAAATGTTTAAACATGAAAAAAAAAACGTATCCATTGATACGTTTGCTATGCAAGCAAAAAGTTTTTTTCCTTCTTTCTATTATGTGGCCAATTTGAACTTCCATAAATACAAATATTGTAATTGTAAATTAAAATTGTGTCAAATTTATAAAAAAAAAAAATGACTCCTTTCAAAACGATGATACACAATTGTAAGTGAAATTGTGATACCTTTTAAATAAAAATGCTATCGTCACACTTTATTGTAGCGTAAACGGGAAAGTTTTGATTCAATATAAATAATTCATTCATCATAAAAATAAAAATAGGTAGCTCATTGAGCAACACATTATTCGCTTCTTTTTGTCATGTAAAAATCTCTTTTCATAAAATCCGAACAAAATCCTTTCCATTATTATATATATTTATATATATATATATAATATATGTAGTATATGCCTATATGAGATGAAAAGAAAAAGAAATATAATATTTGTGTATTTACATAAAAATAAAAACGAGAAATTCGTTTGTTGTCCCAAATGGTAAGCTTTTTATTATATTTGTCCTCGTCCTCATCTATACATATTCGTCCCATATTAATATATTTTTCCTTCCTTCTTAGGCGAAATCCGCATTTTAAACAAACATTTACTGGTAGATATCCTCCGGCTGTGTGCCCAATACAATCGTAATGTTACATATAAATATGATGGAGTTACAGCTAATAAGTTTTTGTGTAGAGGCCTTTTTGTACTTATTTGACTGAATTGTATGCGACTACAACGTACAAAAAAAATAATAATAAATAACTAAATAAAAAAAAAAAACACATTGATACACAAGTAAATACACTATAGAGAGAGAAATAAAATGATATTTTATAAATAATATTAATATTATTAGAATGTATAAATGAAACATTGAGCAACCGGAAATTGATATATGAAAGTTTTTCTATTGAAAAAGTTTTTTTTTCCTTTGTATTTTTGCTTTTATGGTATCCTTATCGATATAAAGGGTATTAAAAGCTTAATTTTGATTCATTTTAGCAGCGCATTGCGTTATTTGTGAAGGTTTTCTTATTTGAAAAGATTTTTTATTGATTGCTGTACAAAACGCAATGGTGGAAATACAGGTGTTGGAGGTGTCATACGATTTCTGACAAACAAATATAAACCAAAAATTCTAACAAGAACATAAATTAATACAAAATACAGAGAATTTCATAATCAGAAAATATCAAATTTATATAGAAAAATGGGAATAAAATTACAATTCTAAGAGTGAATGTCATCATTTTGATACATCTCCCATTTATCTACCCAAGCAACCCTATTTCAGTTGAAAAACTCAGGGGAAGCAAATTCTCGTTAAAATGCTACTGAATAAATTAAATTCTAATTTAAGTTTAAATTACCTAATTTCCTTACTTTAATGATAAATGTTATACAAATAGCTCAAAATTCCAATGTTCAGAACCCCATGATAAAAGCAGAAGTTTTTTTTTGGCAAATTTACAAAAATTGCATCAATTTTAAGCAAAATACAAGCAACCAACTTTGCTCTGAAGTTTTCTAACGTTTTATAATGCACTATACACTATATATAACCCATTTATATGCTCAGTACACGTACAATGCCCTCCCTGTACATAATGCACTCTATTCTATATGAATGTAAACATTTAAAAATAATGTTTAAAATTTAAGACAAAATGTTAACATTTAATTTATATGAAGCGGAACTGAGCTCAGCTATATTACTATGTATTACATTCTATTTTTCCTCTACAGATATTTTCACTATATATATTTTTTTTTAATGCTTCATCATTTTTATTAGCTCAGTGATACGATATCAATTTGCATTATGTTTTTTTTTTTTTTAAATCAGGCATTAAATTATTCCTGCTTTGTAATGCAGAGCAATGTATATGTTACTCGTTTTAAATACATATATCTAAATATTTAAATGGATTTATGATAAATTGTAAAATATCTGTAATCCGCATGTTTTATGTAAATACTAATTACTATTATAACTATTAGAGTTTATATACTTGTAATAATTCCATTAAATGTATAAATTATGTAACAATGAATTACGTGTTCCTTAGTTAGAAATAGTTACATGTAGTCACAACACAGACTACAATCATACAATAATTAGTGTCTGGTGATTTTTTAATATTAGTGGTAATGGATAGTGTTAATTTGAGACCGATGTAAGTATTGTATAAACTTGTATATAAGTAATAAAGAGAAAATTAGAGAAAATAGAATAGCTTATTATAGATATGAAAAAAAAAAAGAATGATTTATGTGCATTTCAAAATAATACCATTAATCGTATGAAAATTGAATGTTGGAAATGGAAATTATAAAAAAAAGTTTTTTTTTTTAAATGTTTGGCACAGTTCTACCAAGTGCTACTTAACAATAATCTAAAATTCAATAGTATCAGCGATATGACAAATAAAATCATTTGAAAAAGATTAAATCAAACGAAGTTTTATTTCTATTAAATTATAAATAGCAACAAATATCATTGAACAAAAAATTACCTATTACAGATAAATAGTAAAAAAAAAAAAAAACAGTTAATCACAAACACCAAAAACATGTCACAGTTTTTACTTTTGAAATGATGTAAGACATTGTTTTATTTTCATAAATGTTAGTAAATAATCAAAAGAAATCTGCGAATTTTTTTTTTTATTATGTGTAAGATAAGAAAGCTTGCAGACAAATAAAGATGACCTAAATTATGCTCTGTACGTAATAAAAAAATGTTAAAAATGTTAACAATTTCGTACTTGGGTTGTTTAGCTTGATGAATTAATAAATTCTTCTTAACTATAGGCTATTTGTTTTCATTTTATTTATTCTATTTAAATAATGCAATTTTATTTGATCATACATCAGTTTATTTTATTTTTATTTTTAATTGTAATACTCGTAACATGAGCACATTTTACATAAAACATAAGTAATGTTATGTTTGTGGGTACATTTAACGTAGATAAACTGAATTTATTATGCATAGCCGACAGTATACGACCATTATAAATCGTATAAGTAAGTGTTTAGGTACGTATTAACATATATGTCCATAATATATTTTAGTATTCTACCTAAAACTTTTATCGCTAATTAAAACTTGATTACGTATATAGACGTCTTGAAATTATTATACTACAAAACTTTTGAAAATCTACTTCCAGAATGATTTAGACCGATTTGCTCATTAGTGCTCTGTAAACCATATGAAATGCGTTGGATTCAATGAGGAAAAAAAAAGTTTGTGCTTTACGGTCTTAGTAAACTTAGGTGGAGACCCCCTGGATTTACCTTTTTATGAGAATAGTTGTCAGATGATTAAGCTTGACACATTTAAATGTAGATGCTCTGTTGCAAATAATATTTTTGTTTTTGATTTGATTACAAGCCGAATGGACTCTAGTCGTCTATTAAAAATCAAGAGTTTATTTTCATCAATACTCATAGAACAAACTATAGTTGAGCATAGGAATAGTATGTTTAGAATATTTAATTCTATTCTTTCTGCATTATTTTGACTTCAATATCTCGTGTTTAGTAACCCAGACATATCTTTAGACTTTAGCCGTCATTGATATTTTTTATATTGTTTTAATTTTCGTAATATTGAATTTATTATATAATTATTATAATATTATTTTTGTATTAGTAATATTTTTCTTCTTTTTTTTATTAACAAATTCGGTATACAGCCTGCTGGTTTAAAAATAAGTAAAAAAAAAACTAAAACTAAAACTAAACTATGTAGCATATTATATTTTATTATGTGATTAGGTATTATATGATTATGTATTATGATTTATATAAGCACAGTGTTTAATAGAGACGAAGTGTTTGACATTAAATTAAATTTACTATGGGTAGAAGATTATAAATGTTGCTTTGGATGTTTCTAATGAAATTACAAAAATACTGCCGTTAAAATGACAATGGAGAAGTTTTAAACTTAGCAGCTGTGAATTAGACAAAGTTTTAAATTGCATTAAATTTCAGTAGATGTACAAATTTAGAAAACATATATATGGTAATATATTTTAGTGATATGCCTATATATGTTTTACTAAAATTTAAATACGAATAAAACAAGCTGCCAATGGATTGGTACACTAATTCATTTTTGTGAAGAAAAAAATAAATCGGGTGAAAAACTGGAAAAAAACGCGGGCTGATCCATATGCGATCGTACTCTAATTAAGTTTGTTGTCATCGATAGAACGCTGTCTTCTTAATAGCTAATGATTAAGCTGGATTTATAAAAAAATATATTAATCTTGCAACTAATTCAACGTTTTCATCATGTTAATAACTAGAAATGCAATCTATATAAATATACTTTTCATGACTCTTTTTCGATTTTGTATGCTCACTACTTTTTTTCAAGAAATGGAAAGAAAATTTACGGTTTGTAATGCTTAATTAATTTTCGATTTATTATTATTATTTTTTTCTTAATGGCCTTTGACTCAGCTTAGTTTTTATCAACCTGGAAAGTAAAAAATATTTTTTAAATATTAATTTAATGAATCTTGAGTCTATAACAATCATCAACCACTAATTTTTACATAAAATACGTACCTGTAAAATATTGTCTGCGATTTTTTTTTTAAATAAATGCGGGCAGTGTATTTATAAACTACAATGTTTTTTTTCTCTATATTTAGCAAATATATTTTAATTTACTTAATTTATACAAGCAACAACTTATGAATGTGGTTAAATTTGTAGACTTTATCTAACTGTATATTATATAATATATAGGTACCATTCAAGTTTTCAATTATAAAATGGAATGCAAGTTAATGAAAACCTCTTTGAATAATAATGTAAAATATATTTCAAATAGATAGGTATGTATTTATTGAATATACTACTTTTATGTAATTTTCATATGCGTACTTCGAAATCATAAAATTAAAATTTTATGATGTTGCATCAAGTTAAAAAAAAAAAAAAAAAAATTTACCATAAATAATCAACAATGTTAATGAGTAGATTGTAAATACGGTAAATACGCAAGGTGTTTCACAAATAAAACTATCCAGAATATTTATATAGACATTAATGTGTAGCGTAAATGATAGAAAACCAAACGTAATATCTTTAAAATGGCACAACTTTTCAACTTATACCATATTAATAGTAATTATATCATATTTGGTTGCAATTATTTGTAAGCTATTAAAATTAAAATCTCAAAAGCCAACGTTTGTCTTAATAGTGAGAAAAATAACGAAATGTGAAATTGATTTTGTGATGAAACGAATTATTTAGTTTGTAAATTAAGTTTTATATCTTTGGAGTACAAGAAGAAATAATTTGCTGTGCTCAAATATGCCATCAAAATTATATGGTATAATTTAAAAAAATATTATATTTGTAGACGACTTTTAAACAAAATTTTATCAGGTTTGTGCTTATCTACAACTTTTCCATATACAATTTAGACGTATCTATTATATTTAGTATTTACAGACTAAATTTGCTGTAGAGTTTTAGCCGAAACGTATAATGTATATTCAAGATTGTGGCTATAATAAGTTTGGAATAAACAATGACATAATGACTAATATTTGTTTTCTAGTTTTAATATGAGTGAAATATTCTACGACTAAAAATTTATTTCAATATAAAAAATAATAACATAAAATTAGGTAGGCGTAGAGTAGGTATTATAAATTGTTAATGGATTACTTTTTTTTCTAATTTTGTAGGTGCAAATGATAGGATTTCCAATTACATTTTTATGGTAAAATATAAGAATTAAGACGTCAGAAGTTCGTTTCATTTGAGCCATCAATTTGAAGTGATAACGCAATAGAATAATCATCAGATTTTATTACAGTATAAAAAATAGGAATTGTTTGAAAGTCCAATGCTCTTAATTGTTGTTATAAAATTTAAAGAGAATACTCAAACGTATCATTTGTATACAATACAAAAATTCAACTAGTTTATATATTTTTAATTATTGTCGTATTCTTTATTATATTTTGCTTTCTTATACGTAACACTGCGATATATGAAACAAATAACAGTTTCTTATCTATTAAAACTAAATGCTCGTGTGTGTTGATATTGCGTATTCGTACCTCCTATCTATACTCTTCAATACAGCATATAAACCAATAATATAATACCCCATACCATGTATTAGTATTATAATTGTACAAAATAAACAGTAAGTAATATATGTTGGTATCATCTTAGAATTTACACAATTCACTCTGAACTCATATCACTTTCGTTGGTTGGATTATTAATAACATATAATATCTGAACGTAATATTAATAAATTAAGACAAGAATAAAAAGAAATAGAGAATAAGAAAAAAAAAACATTATCAGCTGGTTGTTATACGTGGATAGAATTTTTGATACAATCGTTTTAATATTAAAGTAATCCTTCAGAAAATTTATTCAACTTAAAGCATAGTGAATTTGAGAGTTAATTAAATATTTATTTAGTGATAGTAATAATTAAGTCATACTAAAAAAAATACCACAGTGCTGTCCTTCTGAGTTTAAAACGAGAATGTATAAAATAATCCCAAGAAGAGACTTTAACTTTAATGTAAAATTTATTTTTTTCCCTCGAAATTATCATAGCGAGAAAGGTGTCTATGGTTATCGGTGTAAACAACGAAATCAATATAAACGTAAGATAACAAAATACACTTAATGTTAATATAAAAAGTATATTCATTATGAATTATGTAAACATGTATGGGTAGTACATATAAATAAATATATTTATCCACTAAGAGAGTACTATGAACTAACTGCTAAAGTGTTAACTGATAAGATTGAGTACTATAAAAAAAAATCCGCCGATCCAATTCTATATAATTATTATAGGCAACTGATTGCCAACTTTGCTTGTTTTCTTTATCTTCTATCTAGATTAACACATAATTTGCATAATCCGAAAGTTCACAAGAAGTATATACCACTTAGATCCAATATTTTGCATTAATCAGATGAAAGTTTTTTTTTCCTGTTTCTCAATTACAATTCTTATGTTGCGTACAAGAAGGCAAATCATGTATATTTTTGTTCAAAGTTGTTGGGGAAATATATACGACGTACTACAATAATAAAAGTTTTTTTTTTTTTTTTTAAATATCGAAATTTATTAAATTTTTGATTTCAATAACTACAAGCATATATATTTATATATATATTAATATATTTAGCATACCAAACCATTTTGTAGTTCCAGAACATGTAGTACAAGCTCGACAAAACCAAAGTAATTTCTTTCGATGGGTTGAAGCGCATCGTAATCATGCTCATCGTATTGCCCAAATTAATCCAGTTGAATTTAGGAAACAAGAAAGGTAAAATTATTAATTTATTTCTTACAAATTTAGTAATGAATCTTTTATATTTTATATTTCAGTCATATTCCAGAACTAGATTTTGCAAGATATGGTCTAGAAGAATCCCAAATTCAAGACTTTGATGGAATCTTAAACAGTATTGAGAAAACTGGTACTATAAAGGATGCTGATATATTTTTAAAAAAAACCTATTGTGGTACGGCTAGTATGGAATTTGCTAATATCGAATCTGAGGAAGAACGTGAATGGTTATCAAAACATTATGAAAAATCATTTACAGAAAAACATTCGAATGATACAAAACGCAAAATTTGTGAACTTTTACTAAAATCGCAAGTATGGGATAATTTTTTAGGAAAAAAATTTCCATCTGTAAAACGTTACGGAGGCGAGGGCGCTGAAGGAATTATGGCATTTTTTCGACAGATATTTTATTCATCAACTGAAAATGAAATAAGCGACATTGTATTGGGTATGCCGCATCGAGGTAAATTAAATTTATTGACGACAATGTTGCAGACGCGTCCTGCAAAGATATTTAGAAAATTTAAAGGTTATCCTGAATTTCCGGGTGATGCTAAAGCTATGTGCGATATCGCTAGTCATTTTCGTATGTATTTTCTAATTCATTTTTAATTATAATTTTCGCGACAACTAATACATAAATGTTACCTATTTTAAAATCCTTAGATGCATCCGAGGACATAGACATCCAAGGAAAATATATTCATTTATCCATGTTACACAATCCGTCACATTTAGAGGTATGTCGATTTGTTTAATTAAGTTGTTGCAAATACTTACAAAATTACAATGAAATATTTTTGTAGACATCCAAAACATATTTACTTATTTTTTAATGTCGCAGGCAGTTAATCCAGTTTCAATGGGAAAGACTAGATCTAAACAGCAGACTGCTAGAGATGGGTCATTCAGTGATGATCCTTTAAAATCATTCTCAACTTCGGTTTTAAATATTCAGGTATATATATATGTTTTTTGAAAAACAATTTTCCTTAATAATTCATTTAGATCTCTTAATAATATTTCACTGTAATTTAGTTACACGGAGATGCGGCTTTTAGTGGTCAAGGTATTAATCAAGAAATGTTAATGATGGCTGGCACACCACACTTTGATGTAGGCGGAACTATTCATTTAATAGTTAACAATCAGGTGGGATTTACAACACCTGGTGACCGTGGACGCGTTACTAGATATTGTTCAGATTTAGCTAAAATTATAAATGCACCAGTGTTTCATGTAAATGGTGATGATCCCGAATTACTAACTAATATTACAAAGCTAGCTTTTAACTACCAAAGGCAGTTTCGAAAAGATGTATTTATTGATTTGAATTGCTTTAGACGATGGGGACACAATGAATTAGATGATCCAACATTAACAAATCCATCATTGTACAGAATAATACATTCCAGAAAGTAAGATGAGTTATTTTTAAATTAATAAGCAAATAATAAATGTAAAAACATATAAATAAAATACGCTAAAAAAAATCCATTTCAGATCAGTTCCAGATCTATACATAGATCAATTGATTAAAGAAAATGTAATCACGGAGAAATTTGTTGATAAAATTACTGAAAGTTATTTGGATTATCTAAACGATGAATTAGTTAATGTTAATTTCTATCAACCAGAAGATTATTATTTTAAAAGACAATGGTCACATATAGAACAAGCTGATTCATCCATTACAACATGGGATACTGGACTTGACTACAGTCTTTTACATCACGTAGGAAAGCAGAGTGTCTATTACCCAGAAGATTTTGTACGATAATTCTCTAGCTCTAATTATATATAGCTCTTTATAAAAAAAATAATCATAATTTTTTATCATATTGCAGACGATTCACCCGCATCTTTTAAAAACACATGTACAAAATCGTCTTAAGAAATTAGATGATGGAAATAAAATAGACTGGTCAACAGCAGAAGCACTAGCAATTGGAAGTCTTATGTACCAAGGTCATAATGTTCGAATAAGTGGAGAAGATGTAGGTCGTGGTACATTTTCTCAACGACATGCAATGTTTATTGATCAAACAACTAATGAAATGTTTATTCCTCTAAATACAATAAAACATGGTCATGGTGGAAAACTAGAAGTTGCCAATAGTATTTTGTCTGAAGAAGCTGTTCTAGGATTTGAATATGGCATGGCTATAGATAATCCGAATAATTTAATTATTTGGGAAGCCCAATTCGGTGACTTTTATAATGGTGCACAGATTATAATCGATACATTTATTGCTACAGGAGAAACAAAGTGGATGTATTCAAATGCGCTTGTTTTACTTTTACCCCATGGATACGATGGAGCCGCATCTGAGCATAGCTCGTGCCGCATGGAACGTTTTTTACAACAAACTGATTCAAAGGAATCATCGCCTGATGGTGATGATATTAATTTACAAGTTATTAACCCATCAACTCCGGCTCAGTATTTTCACGCTTTAAGGCGACAGATTATTCGCAATTTTAGAAAACCTTTAGTTATAATTGGTCCAAAGATACTACTAAGATTACCTGATGCCACCTCTAATTATACCGAATTTCAGCCAGGGAATTCATTCCGACCTGTGATTGGTGATGTATTAGTAGAACCAACAGCAGAACGTGTGAAAAAAATTATACTTTGTAGTGGAAAACACTTTTATAATTTAAATTCATATAGAATTGGATCAAAAATTAATGATGTCGCTATTATAAGAGTTGAATCTCTTTGTCCCTTTCCAGTTCAAGAAATAAATCAAGAATTAGAAAAATATAAGCATGCTAAAGGTAAAATTATTTGTCAGTTTATTCTGAATTAATTAATTAATTAGCTTACTAATAATTTATAAATATAAATCTTTTGAATAGTAATCATTTGGAGTCAAGAGGAACACAGAAATATGGGTGCATGGGCATTTATTAAACCACGATTTGAAAATATGTGTGGTAGAAAAATTTCGTATTATGGACGTAATGAAGGAGCCACAACAGCAGTAGGGGTATCTTCATGGCATAAAGCAGAAGCTGAAGATGTCATCGCTGGTCCATTTAACTTAAATTAATTTGTTTTTTGTTTCATAAAAATGGGAAGTATTTTTTGAACGTTCTCGTGATTGTAAAACATTTTTTTTATATAAAAGTTATATTTAAAAAAAAAAACGGGAAATAATAAAATAAAGCGTAGTTGTCAAAGTAAAAAAAAATCATCAATTAAATTATATCTATTTTTTCGTCAATTTGATGAAATTTTAAAATATCAACAGCAAGCATTTAAGCTCCAACGAATGAGTATTTGATATACCTATAGCTATTTAGTATACATTTATGTTTATATTATTTATTTTTAATTTTATCAAACTTTTGGAATTTTCGCCGTTGAAAGCTTACTTGATATCGTATTTATTTGATCACATTACACAAACTATGTACCACCATTATAAAGTTTTAAATGAAAAGTATCCTTCAATTTATAGACACAAGCTGTAAGTATTTTTCGTCATGATAAATTAATCTTATTATGCTATATTTCATTAATTTTGAATGCTTCTCAAATTCTCAATCAATGTCTCCTAATGCAAAACTATAGAGTTACCTGAAAAAGAATATAATAGTTCTCACAGATGGAAACTAAGGAAAATATTGAATTTATGAAAAATTTACCTAAGAATCAATATTTATTACATATTTTACTGATCCTTATTTTTTATTATTATAT
This sequence comes from Catotricha subobsoleta, assembly GCA_011634745.2. Taxonomy (NCBI): domain Eukaryota; kingdom Metazoa; phylum Arthropoda; class Insecta; order Diptera; family Cecidomyiidae; genus Catotricha; species Catotricha subobsoleta. The sequence goes on from JAABKK020059588.1 coordinate 27,012, forward strand.
TATTTAAAATTATGAACATCCTAGAATAATTATTAATTTTTAATTCGCATTATGGTAACGACTCCAAACAAAAACTATTTGCTTTTACTATTTATCAATTATGGAAATATCTGAGATTAAATTATAAGAAAAAATACATTGAATTTAAATAGTAGCCATATATTCCCTTATCGATTTTAATGATAAAAATAAAATATATCGGAATGGCAAGGTTTAAAGGTAAAGATTTGTATGTAATAAATTATGCAATTTTTTCTAACCTGTAGTGATTATACATTTTAAATCGACACAATTTATGTATCAAATTTACTATTATGAACTTTTTATTTATATTGTTGTTTTTCTTGGATAAAAATTCAATTTAAAATTGATCGAAGAAAAACATGAATAAAATAATTAATTTATGTATTGGATATATATAAAAAAATATTAATATTATCTCTAACTATGCTTTACGTAATATTTACTCTTATTATTTAAAAACCTCTATGTATTTTATCTAATCATCGGATGATTCATCCACTGTAGTTACTATGTAGTATATATAATTATATATTATAGCATTTCGAATATGATTTTGTTTATTTATCTTCCTTGAAAATATAATGCTATTAAAATACTTGTGTTATTTGTTCAATATTTATTCAACATTTATTAAATTTATTATAAATATTATTAAATATTATATAGTAAAGTTTTAGAAGTATTTTAAATTGGGTTTAGTTGGCACAAATTCACAATATTTGATTTTTTGTATATAAATTGATAAAAAAGAAAACTTGAGAAAGAACACAATACTTATTTATAATGAATAATAAATAATAGTAATTAGCTTATTTTTTGTATAAATTAAATATATAATATAAATTAAAGAGGAGCAATAGGAAACAGTGCACACATTTTCAAAGTAATTTTTTATTTTGAACCATATAATTGTTCCAAATATTCATAAAATTCCTTATACGTTTTATAAAGATACTGGAGAAGTCAAAACCATAATGCCAACATTAATACCATAATACCAATTGTTAAAACATTTCCCAAATGACCATTTAAACTAGATGCACCACCCCATCCACACTCCATATCGGATTTTAAAACCTGCAAATGGAGAATATGAAATATACAAATTACTTAAACATTGGATGTCTTAAAACCTCTATGAGTTGCTTAGAATTTTTATTTGAACAAGTGACTTCGCGGAGATCATCGTCGATATCATCACTACAAATTGGTTTATTGTTACTAGTAATAGAATAAATTGTTGAACTAAATACGGCATCTGTCCAAGATTGTGATGAACAAATATACTGTCGTCGCTTTCGTTGCCAAAATTCGACCCATCTTAACAAAACAAAATATTTATTTGTTTAAAATATTTTTGGTAATACAATTTCTTATACCCAATTCCACAATCACAACTTAATGAAGTTCCAGCCATTTTTAGTTCGGTTAAAAATACTTTTTTCGCTAAAAATGGTTGTTGTCCTGAATTAGGGTTAGGCATCTTATTCAATGCGCCATTATTATAATGAACATCAATTGAAATATTTTGAATTTGACCCATGTGATGGAAAAAATTATCCGGAATGCTAGTAATTGATGTATTGAAGAGTTTTATATGAAAATTTTTTGATTCGACCCCCTGTAAATTTAAAAGTTTTAAATGGCTTCCATAAAATTGGATAAAATTTGTGTTTAAAAAACGCACACTCAAAATATTATCAGCTAAAAGAGTAAATCCTTTTCCAGCGATTGTCATTCTTCTCAATTTTATTGGCAATGGTCCAGACATCTCTTTTCGAAGATCGGTAGCAATCACTATTTTGGTAGGGCTAGATTGTGTTGGAGAACCACTACTAAAAGATGGAGCTTTTGGCAATATCGGAGCATCAATCCATAATTCTCTTAAATTATCTATATCCGATAGGATTTTTGGAATATTGAAATCGTATACACTTGGGTATGTTGATAATCGTAATGAACGTAATACGGGCATCCGGCCTAATGAACCACTCTAGAATAAACGAATAGTTAATTAGAACAAAATTTGAAATAAAACTAAAAAATGTTTTACCTCGAATACGTTAAGATTTAAATTTGAGATGTCTAGATATTCAATTTTATCTGATAATCCCAAAAATGTACTATTGTTTAGAACTGATATAGAATTTGAGGCCAAAGATAAGGATCTGTTTCCATATAAAATTTAAGTATATTCTCATTATAATTTAAATAAATAAAATGCTTCATGAAACTTATACCTTAACTGTGGTAACGTATGTGTTATCATTGGAACATTTGTCAAATCATTCCAAGATAAGTCCAATAATCTTAACGAAGACATATTTTGTGATAATTCTTGAGGTATTGACGGCAATTCATTTCTAGATAAACGAAGTTCTCGTAAATAAGGCAAAGGTAATTCTGGTACCATAGTTAACGACACATTATCTAATCCCAATTTGATTAAGCTAGTTTCTAATCCTAAAAACGCTTTGTCCATAACTTTAAGTTCATCATTATTAGATAAATCTAAAATCGATAGACGAGGAAGAGTTGCAAAAGCTGCATCATCCAAACGAAATAATCGATTATTCGACAAATCTAAACTGGATAGAGACTAAAAAAAAAAGAAGAAAAGAATGATTCATTAATTTTTTTTTTCGTTCAAAATATTAAAAAAAAATGTATTACCCTAAATTTATTTGATAGGTCCATACTGTGAATTGCTGCTATAGAATTATAAGATAAGTCCAATTCGCAAATTGTTAATGCTAAAATAATTAAATACAATGAAAACCATGCGTAAAATGCTATGAAAGACGATAAATATTATTTAATATTAATAATAACTACCTGCTAAATTTGTAAGTGACATAACTGGTATTTTAGTAAAAGAATTATGCGATAAATCTAGCCTGAGATTTTAGAAAAAGAATAGAAAAATCAAAATAAATTTAGGTGCTTTCATATGTAATGTTAAATTATGTAGTTATTACGATTCTAATCCTTCGTTTGAAAAGAGAAAGTCTGGTAGTGCTCTTAAATGATTATGAGATAAATCAAAGACTCGTAATTCAATAATTGTTTTAAACAGTTCTTGTGGAAGATCATAAATATCATTGTGTGACATATCAAGAACCTATAATAATTAATTTGATACGGTTAAATTTTTGTAAAGAAAAAATATTATTATCGACGTTTACCTGTAACTTTTTAGTATTACGAAATGTATCAAAATCAATATCAAATATCAAATTATGAGATATATCCAGCCATTGTAAATGTGGCATATTACCAAAAATGTCTCGTGATGTGTTCTTTAATAATTTTTTAAATATAGTTAATAGAAATGAAAAAATCCAATAAGTAAATTATTCATTATTTAAAACCAACCGCCAAATGATTGTGCCCCAAGTATAAATGTGTTAATGATATTTCGGCTGGTCGAAAAAATCCCATACTAATTCTGGATATGTTATTGTGCGACAAGTCCAATAACTTTATATTCGAATGATATATTGAGCCTGTATGACATAAATTTAATGCTACTCATCCGTAGAAAATTAGGTGTAAGGAAAGGAATAAGGTTTTTGCATGTGCACGGCGGAGAATATCTTGTGTTATAATTATACATATTTTATTATTTTATTTACCATGTTCACTACGTCCCATACCATTATAGACCCCAGTACTATTGAATGGCAGTTCGAAAATTTTATTGTGACTTACATTCACACGAAGCGAAGATAAAGTTCCAACCTTAAGAAAAAAAACACGTTTATTAAGATTATATTTGATGTCATAATTATATATACAAAACCTGATCGAAATAGCTAAAGTCAAAGGATGGCAAAGAATTAAATGCAAGGTCCAATAACTCTAATTGAGGAAGATTCTGTAATATTAATAAAATGTTTTGTCATTAATTTAAATTGATCGGCCTTAATACACTGAGAAATATTATGATTTTAAACCTAATAGATACAGAAAATTTACTTCGAGTCATTTTGTTCAGTTTGAAACTATACAATATTTGATAATTAATACTAGCATTTAGTATCTTTAAGAAGGATTAAGAGATATTAAAATCTGAAGAAACAAAATAAAACTAATTGAATAAGTACTTACTTAAAACAAAAAAAATAACTGAAATCAAACTTGATAGGTAAGAAAAAGATAGAAAATAGATACTGTGCGGAAGAATCTATAAATTTTAATAACTGAAACGATTTTAACTTACTTTAGTTTCTCAATTTAAACGTAAAATAATCCTAGGAAATAATTTAATTAACTACTGAAAGTGATACTGAAACCATTAAAATAAATTAGAAACCATACATACAAATCGAAAACACCCATTTCAAATAGAATGAATCATAATGAACTCAGCAGAATGAATTACACGATCAATACACATATTATTTATTTAGTTACAAGTTCATTAACCAAGTTTTGACATTTCTCTTCCTTCTATTTTTATTAACGCACGTGCGAATGTACATTTTATAAATTTGTAAACGCGTTTGCTGTGTGGTTTATTTAATTTTTAGAATATTTGATTTTTTTAAGTACCGCGCATTAAATTCGATAAATTAAAGAAATAATGGCTAAATTTGATGAGGAGAGCATGTCTGATGATTACAATGAATCAGACGAAGAGGTAATCAAATAATTGTTTTTCTGTTTTCACGAAGTGTTATTAACAAAATTTACATAACCCCAAATTTCCAATTTATTCAGTTGCAAGAGGCTTTTGCTCGGGGTGATTTAAAACCAGGTCTTAATATTGAAGTGAATAGCGACGAACGCAGACCCGCCATTAATAATATTGTAAGTGCATTTATAAATTCCTTGAGACAGACGAATAGAACAAATGTTTTAATACTTTCGTAATTTCATTTAAATTAGTTACGACTTCAACAAAAATTGGATGAATTTAAATTGAATTTACCATGGATTGAACGGCTTGACTTGACAAATGAATTAGCTCCATTAGCACCCGAATTAGTTGTTCAAATGGAAAAGCATCAACAAAAGCGTGCAAGTTTATTCGCTGGAAATGCCAAAATAAAGTCATTTACACCTGAAGAAGATCCCGTTCTAAATGATTTTAAACGTGAAATGACATTCCATCGACAGGCACAATCAGCAGTAATTGAGGGTATTAAGCGATTACATGAAATGGGCTTAAAGACAAAACGTCCAGATGACTATTTTGCAGAAATGGCAAAAACAGATGAACACATGCAAAAAGTACGTACAAATTTAATGGCTAAACAGCAAGGTCAAGCAAAATCAGAACGTTTAAAACAAATACGAGAACAACGTAAAATGGGTAAATTGGTTCAAAGACAAGCTCGTGTACAACGCGATACTGAGAAACGTGAAATGCTGGACAAACTTAAGAAATTCCGTAAAGGAAAACTAAAGAACTTAGATTTCTTAGAAGATAATAGAAAATCAGGTAAAAACATTGAAAGTAGCAAAGATAAACGAAAAGCTAAAGACAGTCGATTTGGATTTGGTGGTAAAAAGAGAGGATTAAAACGAAATACAAAAGAATCATCGATGGATGGTGGTGGTGCTACCAATGGCACGAAACATTTTAAGAAAGGTGGACACGGTCGTGGTAAAAGTGGTGGCGGTGTGAATGGAGCTGCACGTTTAGGCAAAAGTAAACGTGTCAAAGCAAAATCGAAAGGAAAAGGAAAATAAGTAAATATTTCTTAGGATTTTAAAACATTTTCTATTCATATGATATTATTTTAAAATTGAAATAAATATTGATTTTGAATAATTCAATAAATTAACGGTATATGAATTCTAATTATTAATGATCAATTGAATAAAATATGTATTTACATTATTCTGTATGAATGAAAATGCAATACATTAATTCCATTTATCTGCCACTGTTTTGAATAAATTTATTCGTATAAGTATGTAAAACTGTATACTTAACCTTTTGTTTAAATAATTTTTGTTTTATTTTCCAATTTTTTTATTAACTTTATTTTATGAAATAGTTCGAAATGCTCTCAAACAATTTCAAAACGGAACTGATAGTCGTCCACATAGAAAGAATATTCGAATTCAAACTCAGAGAACTCAATGACTATTCAAAATATAAGAAAATTAAATTAAAAATCAAACATCTAAGACATTTTATGTATTATTATTATATTATTTATTAATTTACTTTTAAAATTATAAAAGTAGTTAAAACTAAAAGAAAAATGATAACTAATAATAATTAATAGAGTGATTCAACTAAAAATATCCTCACACGATCCAACATTTCATAGAACATGTTCATCAAACATTTAGTATTTTTGGAACAACTTCCAATGGAAAGTTCTTACAAAAAAAAAACATCTATTAACGACCCCCATTATTTTATGGAGATGCAACTTTTCCACATTAAATTCATGACATCCTCTGAGCCCTTCAAGAAATTTTTGTTTATTTTAGTTAATAATATTACACTAAAAAAAAATTGAAATAGATGTTTTGTTTTTTTTTGACTCCAATTGGAAGTTATTTGAAAAATACGAAATGTTTGACTTTGTGAGAAACATGGGCTAATTATCTTATTATTTTTTTTCTAAAACTTATTAATGGTTGCGTTAAACCAAAATGATGTGTGAACGAAAATTGTTTCTTGAAAAAAAAAAACAATTCTTGCACACAATTCAGATTTTGATTCAAATATAAAAACTAAAAAAGTAGTAAAATAACTTGCCCATGTTTAGATGAAAGACCCTGTAGAACATGCGCTACATTTTAGTTTTAAATATAATTTTATTTTCTTATCTCGCTACTAAGTATGTAATAGTTTTTAGTAAGACAATCATCTTAGAAATGCTGAACTAGATATTTCAATGTTTTTCTTTATCTTTCATTTTCTTATGGGGACATCCATAAATTATGTAACGCGAAAATGATCATTTTTTAAGCATATAATATATCCTGTAACGCAGCCGTAACGCATGCCTGAACCCCCTAAACCAATCCCGTAACG
>JAABKK020059599.1:0-34037 GCA_011634745.2 Catotricha subobsoleta
ACGCACAATAATTAAAAAAAAGTTTACGTGACAAAATAATTAATACCCCCCCCACCCCCATAAATAGTTTTGAAACCAATTTAAGCATTTCTCGATACTCCCCCCCCCCCCCTCCCCCCTCTATTTATTATCACATGTATTGGCTTCTTTTGTTTTAAATCGATTCTTAATATTATAGTTAAAAAGCTTTTATCACTTCTCTTATGGATATTATTGTTATATATTAATTATTTGTATATATATATTAATTTATAACTGATTAAGTTTTTAACCTATTTTGGTGTACGTTTTTCAAATTAAAATTTAGTCATTGCTGTTGCTGCGCAATTTTGTGATGATTTGTTTTTTAAGAACATATTCAGAATTTTTATGTTTTTTGCAATAAAATAGTTATTATAAATAAAATTGATAAAAAAAATGATATGAAAAAGGTAAAATAAAAATAAAAATAAAAAAGAAGTAGTTGTGACAAGATTTGTCAAGTGAAACATCTAAAAAGGACTAAGCTAGAAATATGACAGAAAAATGACAGATTATGTCAATTCCAATTGTATGGCTACAAGCTGACTTTTTGGTTCTATTTATATTATTTAACTATTTATTTCATATAAGATGCAAGTCTAATAAGTTCGTTCGCAGATTTAAATTGAATATTTTCTTTTAACAAGAACAATTATTCATCATAAAATTCATCGCTTGCTAAATAACCTCATTTGTTAAGATTGAGACTATTAGAATCAAAAACCGTTTATTCCATTTGCGCTGGCAGGCGATTTTGATCCTAACTGTATAGAGCGATATGGTACAAAATCGCTTGTCAACACAAATGAAATAAACAGTTTTTGATTCTAATAGTCTCATCATTCACTCAATTCATTCCCAACTGTTCCAAATTTAACGATTATATAAAATGTGTAAATAATCAGAAATTAGAAAACCATGTCTTGCGTTTTTAAAAATAAAACTTTATAATCATTGCTGTTGTGCTTGTATAAAATATCAAGCCGCAATATTTATTTGTACACAAAAATTCATCAAAATAATTAAATATATTCGAACCATTCTATTATTTAACTGCTTAATCTCTTATCTAATTTTGTAGATTTAATTATAATTTTTTTTCATTTTCCATACACCAAGTTCGTTGAACTTATAATTGATAAATTCATTTTTGCGTTTCTACCAAATTTGATAATAACTGCGCCATAACTTCTGATATTATTTTTAAAATTAAATCACCGAATGAAGCAGGTTGACCCTTTAAAATATTGAAAATTAAAAATAAGTATTGACTGCAAAGTGATTTACAAAGAAACCGATAAATAGATAAGTCCACAGGTATAAATACCAAATCAAATTTATAAAATTAATTATTCATGTGTTAGTTAATCTTATAGCCTCTTAACATTGTCAATTTTTACCTTTTGTAATATTATTAAAATAAGAATAACGCCAATATGCTTATACAAAGATGACCAAATAACATGTATACCAACTACACATAATTACGCACATATAAAATAATTTAACAGGAAATTAAGTTAACAAAATGATACATTGTCGAGATTTCTGCGTAGAAATATATTTCAAATAATGAAATTTTAGTATCTGCAGTGGAAATCCAAAAATCAAAATAAATATTACGAAATCTCGAAAGTGCGTGAATGATTTGCTAATTTTTTTTAGTTAATTAATTCTTAAATTGTGATTTATTACTAAATATATTCCTTTTTTTTATATTCAGGACAAAGAGAAAATTTTCCAACGAAAACAGCAATCGAATCAAACTTAAGTTCTTCATTCAATCGACACCATCACAATTACAATCTAAATAAAAATAATTATAATTATTACAACACAACATCGTCATCACGAAATGATTATCATCGTAATTATTATAAAAAATATGATAAGTATTCAACACAAGCTACAACAACAACATCAACAATAAATCAACAGCCACAAGATCCATTGTCTACATCATCTCCGTACTCATCATATAAACGACGGCCATTTTCACAAAGAAATCAAACATCAAGACACTTCAAGAACAATAATTATCGATCAAATGAACCGCCATCGTTTTCATCATCATCTAGAAATTATCAGCGAACATCTGATATTATCAACAACAAATATATTAATAATTACAATAATAATGTTATCAATACGAATAAAACTGATGACACCAATATCAACACCAATAATAATAACAATGCTAATATAGAAAATAACAGTTCCACAAAACCACTATTTAATGAAGGTTCGTTTAATGATTGAATTGATTAATAATAATTGTGTTTTACAATATCAAAACTTGCTTTTGACTTTTGTTCTAGATGAATATACTCGAATAACAACACCTCGTCAAGATGTCTTATTTAAAAAAGGGTATTTATCACGACCTAAAAAATTTGAAGCGCAAACTACAACATCATCATCATCCGCCGGTTCCGGTGCTGTTAGTGTTGTATCCACTGAAGAGTCCATGTCACACTTTAGTACACAATCAATTAGTCCTGAAAATTGTACAATGTCTTCATATCCATCGGAAGGATTTGATCCAGATCTTCCATTAATGTACCCATCAGGTTTTTATGATCAAAATGGCTATTTTTATGTTAATCGTAAGTGTTTTAATATTTGCATTTATTTCATTAGCGTTGAATGAATTTTAATATTAATTAATGTGTTTTATTTTAAAGCTTTTCTACCAAATGGATTTGACTCCTATGGTGGCCAAACAATGATGATGCCTTACGTTGGTGCAGCTGGTGGACCGCCTTATATTTTTAATTCAGCTGATTACAATACGAATCAGCCGCCTTATTCTTCACTGTCATCACCACCGTCACCACAAACAGACACACAAGAAACGCCAGAAAAAGTAACATCTTCATCTCTAATATACAATAAGAATCAAAAAAGATACTCAATTAACTCCGATGAGGTAAGTAATTAATAATTGCTTATATAAAACTGTTAACTGTTTGAAATATTTTTAAAATAAGCCTTTGTTCAAATTCATATTGATTGATCTATTGATTATTCGAATCTTTTAGAATTCTCCAGACGCGCCAAGTTCATTGAGTGATGATGATAGCACACCACCTTCGCCAACGAATCCATTATCACCACCATTGCAGAAACATGAAAACAAAGAGGAAAATCCACTAGAAAACAAGAAATGTATACAGAATGCTGAAGAGGTTACATCTAAAAAAAGTGAAGTCAATGATGAATCAGCATTAAATACTGATTGTGTAAAAACAGAAGTAGACCAAGAGCCTGCTAATGTGAGTATTTAATAGTTTTTTCAAATGGCAGTATTTATTTTATTTTCAAGTTGGATCTTTCATTTTTTGTACAGATTATTGAGTCAGATATAAATAAAGAAAATTTTGTAATGCCATCGCCACAATATTTACCGCCACCATTCTATTATCCATTTATGATGGGACCGATACCACCATTTGTGCCAATTAACGGTATAATAAAACAACAAAATATCTGAAAATATAAGAAACAGAATTTAAATTTTTATTTTCCCTTTAATTTAAATAGATGGTGGAACTGAAAATAATAACTTCGCGCCATGCTATAATAATAGTGGACAGTTTGATCAGCAAAACAAATACAGCCGGTTTAAGAAACGAAAGAGAAGCACATTAATGTCATCATGTAATTCAACTGGCGTTAGTGTAAGTATTAAAACATATTTCACATTTGTATTCACCTTTTGAATATTCAATACATAAGACAGAAAACTTTGAAAATACTAAAAATCAATTTAACACGGCCTAAACCTCAATAACTTAAATATACAAATTATATTTTAGACAACAACAACCGATTACTCAGATGAAGCCGATGAAGATGAATCAATAACTGACAGTGATCGCAATATACATCAAAATAATTTTCATGATTTTATACCACCAACCATTGCTCAATATGATGTCAGTAAATTTTATCCATTTCATATTCTTATAAATATGATTTTCTATAATTTAATTTTTTTTTCTTTAGAATGTGATAAATACTACAACATTAAACACAAATGTTTCCGAATTTGTTCCACGTGGTGAAATGGGTCGAGGATTAATACTTCTACCATTACCATTACCTCAAATAGCACCAATGTTACCAAAGTTACCATCACTAATAATTGAAAGTAATTTAAATGTCAACGTTCCTGAATTTCATCCGAGAAACTATGAACCGAAAATATGCGAAGAAATTAAAGAAAATATAAGTACGATTACAACAAGTAAAATTGTTGAACAAAATGAATCTACCAAAATAATCGATGAAATGTTACCTGCTCATATAAATAATGAACAGCAACAAAAAATATGTGTGATTCCAACAAAAAATATCGATGATTGTATCGATAAAAAGCCTATTAAAGATTTTGCTACGATAAATAACATCAATAATGATATTGGTAGTGCAGATGATAAAGAAATTATTAATAAAGTTAATAGTAATCATAATTTTAATAACGTAAATGTTAAGGCTGATTTAGTCATTAAGAATTCAAATAATACACTTAATAATCATAATGCTAATTATAATTATATTAAACCTGATGTAAAAAAATCCAATGAAATCGTTAAAAATATTACAATTATTAATAATAATAAGTCTAAGGTTGTTAAAACTAGTCCTAAACCTGTTTTTAAAAATACAAATAATAATATTAATAATAATAAAGATAAGTCAAATAATAAGGGTAAAAATAAAAAAGATTCTATTCTTGATGTTACTGTTAAAGAGAATATTATCATAAAAGAACAATTGAAGTTGAACGTAAATTTGGTTAAAAATAATTTAATAGATACAAAAGTTGCAGCTACAAATAATGAATCTAATAAAGAACCATTAGATCTGTTGCCAACATATGCACAAATGGTTGGACCTACATCAAAAACAACCACAGTAATATCGACAATGAAACCAAATACTAATAAAACCAATAATAAATTAATTGTTAAGAATAATAAAATGCCAATAAATGAAGAAAATGAAAAAAGTGTGTCGATCGCACAAGTAAATAGTACTATAGTAAAAAAAATATATGCCATTGATTATAATATTGATGAAAATAAATTAGAAGAAAAAGCTAAGATGGTTGATGCACCAAAATGGCAAACCATTCGAACAAAGGGCCGAAAAAAAATTATTTGCGAAGATGAAGAAATGAATGATGATATTTGGGATTTGTATATTGATGAAACGAAAATAAAATCGAACGAAGAAAAAGAACATATAAAACATTCACACATCAAAGTAAAACCATTGAACAAATTTGATATTGCGATTAACGAGAAAAAAATGACGGAGAAAAAAGTGCCTTCACTTGAGTCTTCCATCAGTGATGAAATTCCAATAATATCACAACCACAACCAATATTAATGTCTTCAAACACCAATAAGAAAAATAAAACCACTGAAAGTATTGTGAAAATGAAAAAGAAAGTGCCGATCAAGAAAAACACGAAAAAAAGTGAAACATGTAGTAATGGATTTAATATTATCGAACCGGAATTTTGTTCAACACCACTTAAGAATACACTAGAATCGTCTACGAAATCATTAGTTACATCATCACTAGAAAACATATCGACACCAACGACCCCAACGACACCAACGACACCAACGAAACCAACAAGTGATATCGATATAATATTAAATATTGATTCAATAACGACAATTACAAATACCACCAAAAACATATCTACAAATGAAATCGATTTTGAAATAAATCCATCCATTTTTATAAAAAATGCAAGTTTACCAAATCCAATTTTGAAAACAAATTCGTTTATCAATATTAACAACAGTACAATTAATAATTCTGATATTATAGTTTCACCAATCACAACTCCAAAAACTTCAAAAGATCTAATACAACTTACACAATCATCTACAAATAAACAGAGAAATTCAAATACAGGTTTTGCAGGCCTTAATAATGGCAGCTTAAATTTATTAAATAAATTTGATTTTTGTCACCGTTCAAATAGCAATAAATCGATAGATAATATTTTATTAAAAGAAGAAGAAGAAATGGTGATAAAAGTATTGAAGCAGTTAAATGAGAAAGAGAAAAAAGATAAAGAGAAACAGGTATCAAATATAATTGCTTTCAGCAATAATATTATTGCAGATTCTATTAAAGAGAATAAGGAAAATGATAAAGAAGAATCAGTTAAAATTACTGAAGCGGAAACTATTTCAAACGATAATAACAAATCTGTAGACGAAGAAAATTGTCAACTACTAGATGAAATTGGTGTAGAAGAAAGTGAAGTTATCAATATTGAATCACAAGAAAAAGGGAATGTCAATGAAGAACTGATTTTTTTAAATTCTGAAAATTCTTATGAAGATGTAGTACTGTCTGATCATAATGAAATTGACCTACAAGAACCAGCAGCTAATATTTGCAATATGTCGATTGGATTATTTGATGATGAAAACAAGAAAGAAAACATTAGCGAAGTGATAAATTTAACGAATGGAAACCACACAGATGATAATGAAATTGTAAAAGAGGATAAGCATGATCAAATTAAAATTGAAACAAATGCCGAAACAAATATTTCAAATAACATTTTGATAACTGATCGAAAAGAGCACATGGAAAAAAATTGTGATTTTAAATATAATGGGTTACCGCATGATGGTAATGATAAAATCAATGACGAAATTGAGAATAATAATCATGCTGATCCATCGGATTTTTTTAAAAAAGTCGATGCAATAATTAATAGAATTAATGAAGAGCACAAAGATATTGGAAAACATTTCGGTGTAGTCGATTCAGATTTATCAGAATTATCCTTATCAGAACAAGAAGAGGATACTGTAGAAACTAATGGCATTGCAAATACACTAGAATCTTTTAATAAATTCGATGAAATTGATAATAAAATGCACGAAGAATATAAAGTTAATTCACCGATCGCAGTTGAAATGAATTTAGATTTATCAGAACAATGTGAAAAAATAGTTAAAAACATTCGAGATAATAACATTATACATCCGGTATTGGCATCAAAAAATATCGATATTATAGTCAATGGACAATATGGAATTGAAAAGCATAATGAAAGTTACAAAGATAATATGATCATAGATATTGTTAATGTTAATCATGATCAGTTTGTTACACAAAATTTATTAAAAGACTCAAATACTAGCAACTCAGCTAATATATTTGATAAAAAAAATATTTTGGAAAATATTGATGTTAAAGATGAAAATACTATTTCCGTAAATGATAATAATGTTGAAAATATTTCTGTTAAAAAAACTTATCAAAATAATATTACCCAAACACAAACTCGTATTGTTGTACATGATGAAAATTTAAAAACAATTAATCGATTATATGAATCACCTCGGACCAGCGAAGATTCTGGTATTTTAGAATTACATGATCGAATTGATACCGATTTTTTATCAACAGCAACAGCAACAGCGCCACCACCAACACCATCTAGAAAATTAATAGTTGTTGACACAGCAATGCTTGAACAACAAGTTGTTCGTCAATATCAACATCAAGACACATTTCCAATAACAAAAGCCGTATCACGTTGGTTACAAGAAGCACAAAAAGAAAAAACACCGGAACCAATATTAAGACTGCCCGTTGATAACACATTTTTAACAAAACAAATTGAAGATAAATTACTCTTAGGATTAAAAAAAATAACTGACAATGAGGATGGTGAAGATGATATTCACGAAATCGATGATAAAGTAGGTGATTATAACAAATCTTGTGAAAATGGTGACGCTGAAGTAATTGAAAATAATCATAAAAAATCAAAAAACTTGAAAAGCAACCCCTTGTCTGTATCCTCTTGTAAAATAATTGATAAATCAAATTTGAATGTTGAAATAAATAATAAGAAAACAAATGACAAGTGGGTTGCTCATAAAATAAAACCAAATCTACTTTTTGTTATGAATAATGATGAAGATGATGAAGATGATGATGACGATGAAGATCTTTTGAATTTTTGGGAAATCGATGGAAAACTAAATAATTTAGCATCATCAACAATGTCATTAAATAATGTCACAACGGATGATAATCTATCAAATCATAATAAAAAATTGAATGAATTTGAAAAAATCGATTTAGATGCATATAAAAGTGTCTATGGCAGTAGTATCGATTATGCTAATTTACTCTCAAATAAAGATGAATTCCTTAGCAACAACATACATAATTATGAAGATAACACAAATACAAATACAAATATAAATTTAAATAATAATAATATTAATAATAGCAATGATGATATAAATCAACATAGTAATACACCGCCATCGCTGCTTGATAATAATGTTATTAATGACGATAAAAATCTAAATTCTAATACAACAAAAAATGATAATTGTTATAAAGCACCTGAAATATGTTGCATGATAATGTAGCCACAGCGGCCACTATTTAAATAATTATTAATTAAAAATTAATATTGAGAATTGTTTGATTGTAGAATGTGCGGCTAATGGCTACTATAGTGCAAAAAGCTACGCAAATGCAATAGCTAATATTGTTAAATATTATAAAATTATTTAATATTTTACTTATAATTGGAATATAATATTTTCTGGAAAAATAACTTTAAATTTAGATTTATAAAAATTTATAGAACTATTGTTGCTTATTGAAAAAAAAAAAACAAACAAAAAATAATAATAAAAAAAAAAAAAAATAAAAAAAAAATATATATATATATAAGTATAAACTTAACGTTAAAATTACATATTATTATACCTAATAATATACACCTAATCAATTAAACTGTTGATTATATAATTAGTACCTACAACTATTATTAAACAAATACAAATACGATATTGAATAAAATGCATTAAAAATTTGAAGAAAATAAAAAGTAATTGCAAAGTTTATTTATTTATTAGTTTTGAAATACAGAGTAACTACAGAGTATTGGAATAGAGATGGACATTAATTGAATGCTTTACTTAGGATAGTAATTTTGAACACGTTTAGTAAAAAATAATCCACGGATTTTTACAAAAATATCATGTAAATCGTAAGGTGATTTTTAAATTAGCTGTGTTCAAAATTACTTCTTTTAGAACCAGAGTTGGAGAAAAATGCACTCTGTGAACTCTTGTTTTTTTTTTTAGATTTCGCCAACTCTGCTTAAAACAACCGCATTCGCGAAATATTTTAAAGCACGTTTACCTAATGTTTGTACATTAAACAATTCGTTTTATATTATATCTGAATAATTCATTATAATAGGCGTATTCGAGCATTGATCCAAAATTCATAATTACGCATATATTTTTTTATATACAGAGTTTATCTTAAATCATAGCTCGTGCACACCTAATATTTGCAGCTTTTAATAATTAAATTTATCATTAAAATCGTTATAATATTTTTGATCCGAATTGTTAAACATGAATTTTTTGCAAGTCGCCTTTGCTTTTTTGACGTTCACGAGAAACATTATACAATAATCAAAAAAAAAGATAACCAATTATGGACTAGAAACGTTCGTAAATCACATAACATTCTGACCGGGGTGATGGTAGGATGAGGGGCTAGCAGGAGTAGTATCAAAAATGGTGAAATTGGTCAGATAAACATATTAGGAGGGGGGCAGGCTTGTAGTGTGAGGTGCACCCCGAGATATTTTACAAAATAGTATTCATGTCTTGAAAAATACGATTTGCATACAGCGGGGTTTTTTCGCGGTATATTTTGTATGCAAAAAAAGGTCACACAATATTTTTGATAATATAAAAAATATAATCCGGTTTCACTTTTAAATTTAGCCGTTCCAGAAAAGAAAAAAATTCCTTACTTCATTTGCATAAATATTTTTTTATATTTGTTACGTAGTTTACGCAGAGGGGTCTCGATTGCTAATTTTTGTTAGGCGTTACAATGGAATGGAAAGGGGGGTTAATTAGACTAATTTAGCGTTACGTGGTTTACGACCGTTCTCCAATATTATTGTCAAATTTCTATTGCAACTATGCTCTCAAAGATGAATTAAAAGAAGATAGTATAAAGATTTATTTTCGACAATAAACATATTGATTTCGATAATAAACTTGCTAGTGTGTTCTCGGCTTTAAAAACTTATAATAAAACTAATAAAAATGCGCAATTACGTATTTTGGACTAATAGACCGATTACTACACGTTAGTTCTCTGTTGAGCAATTTATGGAATGTCATATATTTTTGGAGGCGCTGCATGTTTTGTTTTCCAGAAAGCAGGAGTGGCGCCACTACAAAATTATATGCAAAACACATCTCAACTACGAACCAGATGCTGTCAAGTAATCGGTTCTATTAGATTCACTTAGGATCATAGCTCGAATACGCCTAAATGAACAAAAATGAATGTATTAGATAAAACTAACAGAAGAACTGAACCTACTCAAAACTCTTACAATCTCTCATACGCACAATGGAAGTCACGATCAATGTATAGACATATGTCTGTACTTTGGTCACGATACATTAAATAAGTGCAGAGAGGAGATATAACTAAATATGTCTTTCTTTTAATGCAAACAAGAGAACATACATATACTTACAATACAATCTAAAAATATACTTATAAGTTATAAATATGATATCGAAAAAAAGTTTCCTACTGCGTGCTTTGAATACTATATTACCGTTTCGGTTCCATATTAATTAATTTTGTTACGGTATAAAACTCTATACTGTTATAACTTCAGTACTTAAGTACTTCAATCACGATTTGTTCTTTCTAAATAAAGCTCAAACGTTTGCAAAAATTGCATAGTTCAAAATTTAATTAGTGCATTCTGGCGAACTTCCAAAATCATAAAATAAAAGGTTTTTCAAATCGCAGATGATTTATCCTTTATCATCAATTATAGAGAATAAGAAAAAAAAAAGTTAATGACACCACATGATTTTAAAGCAGCCAAATTCCTATACAAAATGAAACTAAAATAAAAGCGAAAGGAAAAGTATAAAAAACAAAAATATTTTTTAGTTACTTAAATATTGCAAAAGAATTCCAGAAACTAATTCATTATGAATTTCATTGTGAATAAAACAACGACCAATGCTGCAAACGCTGCCAAAAAACGTAGTAATAGTAAGTTTCTTGTTATATTATTTTATTTTTCATCTCATGCAAATTTTCATTTATAATTTGCTTTTTAATTAACTAGTTTCTGTAATTCATTGAAATCTATTTTAAATATGTGAAAATAAAGTTCTAACGTACATACGCTAAACATTGACGCTATTTATAAATAAGCTATTTTAATTTTTTAAATGCAAATAGAAATTAATCTTTTTATATATTTACGGTTTAAATCAAAGCTATGAATTTTGGTAATATGAATGGCGATATAATGAAAACAGTCGGTAACATTGCTAAAACATCAAATGTACATACAACTGAAAGGAAACGTCCTCCATCTAATTGCTCTAATGCCGCAAAGTAAGTAAATGCTAACTTTCTTTTTCCTCTTCAATTGAAGGTTTTGAGAATATTGTTGGAAATCAGTTAAAGATATATTATGTATAACATTATTGAATAGCCAACTAATGTTCCTTCATTTAAAAAAAAAAAAAAAAATTACGTTTCGTAATTTTTTTTTATCTGAAACCAATGGAAGTATTTTAATAGTCCATATATCAAAAAACTCAGATTTTTTTTTATATAATATGTATAAACATTCTAACACTTTTAACAAAAATGAAGTCGTGTACGTGTACCATTCCATTGGCAGCTTGGTTTACTTGATATCAACAATAAATTAACAATAATAATATACTTATATGATTCCTTTTTTTTTATTAACATATTAGTGATAGTTTGTGTACTCTAGCAGTTACCAGCTCTTCTTCTCATATGTCTACAGTTTATGTTGGTAAGTAAGTATAGCTTCAAAATGTACAGAAAATGCTCAAGATCTCATTTGGAATTAATGATTGGGTTAAGAGCAACCCAACATATTTCTAAAATATAAAAGGAAAAAAAATCTTTAAATTTTACTTTCAGCTATTACATCAGGACGTGGTTATGCGCAGACAGAAGTTGGTCTAGCAGCCATTGATATTGAACGGGTATATAAATATATTGAAATTATATTAAATTCTTATAATTCTCTAATAGTCTCAAACTTTCAGCCAGCAATCAATTTAAGTCAATTGAGTGATGACCTTTGGTATACCGGATTATTAACCAAATTGAATATTTTACAACCAACTCAAATCATTGTACCTCACACAATTTATGATGCACGACCGGAAACATCTGATGCTAAATTACTGAAATATATTCGACAACAATTTCCAACAATTAACATTAATAAAATACCAAGAAGACATTTTAGCGATGCAGATGGTATGGACACGTTAAATAAATATTGTTCACCGAAATATGATAACATTAAACCGTCGATTTCAACAAAATATTATGCATTATCGGCCATTGCCGGTTTACTAAAATACTTGGAACATTTTTTTAATGTGAATTTCATTCGACAAAGTTTAAAGTTAGAATTTGAAACGAAATATGGTCACATGATGATTGGTACGTATGAATTTTTGTTTATTTTTATAATTTTGAATATTTGCGAAGAGGGTAGGATTACCGCTTTTTTTTATTTCTCTCCTTTATTTAAAACAGATGTTGAAACCTCATATCGCTTAGAATTACTATCACCTGCTTGTATAACAACATCAAAAGGAAATAAATCATCATTATTTGATTTATTAGATAATTGTGTGACAGCTATTGGAAAACGAACATTACGAGCTAAAATTCTAGAGCCTAGCTGCGATATACTGCACATTCTTGCCACTCATGACTGTATCAATGAGTTAAGTCGTAGTGAACATTTGGAAATTTTTGTAACGCTTGAGAGTATTTTACACAATTTCTATTCTGTTGATCGATTGTATAAATTAGCAATGATTGTTCCAAAGGTATCATTAAAAATATTTTTTGTTTTAAAAGTTTATTTAATTATAAAAATTATGATTTCTAATCTCGTGCTTATAAAGGATGACAATATTCGAGCAGCAGAAATTTTAATAAATCGAGCGTTACAATTGAAAAATTGTTTACAACATATTCCAGATTTGTGTAAGGTGTTAGAAACATTAAGTAGTTCAATTTTTAGTGACATTCGTCAATCACTTGAAGATATACGATATCAATACATGCTGGATCATATCAATAAAGTAATTACAAAAGAGTTGGTTGTTAATCGCGGTGGTGGTGCAGGGCAAATTTTTCAACGAATAAATTGTGTCCAATCGGGTGTAAATGATCTACTCGATTTGTCAAGAAATATGTATTCAAAGTTGATTGATGAAATTCAAGGTAAGATAATATATTTTATGTTCTCTTTAAAAAGAAATTAATAATAGGCATGAAAACAATTAATTATTTGAAATTAGATTTAATAGCCGATTTATCATCAAAATATGGTCGAGTATTTAAAATGGTGCACACAGCAGCCAAAGGGTTTCATATACAATTATTAGTGGCGCCAGGTACATCGAATAATGATTTTCCAGAGGAATTAGAAGTGGTTTGTAATTTATAAATTTAAATAAATTATACCTTGTGATTTAGTCCCCTAAATTTTTAAATTAAATCACAGTTACAATTTAAACGAAACATTTGCTTACTTACAACAAGTGATTTAAATAAATTAAATATTCGTTTACATGGCGTCATGGAAGAAATAACTATGCAAAGTAATGTGTAAGTTAAAATTTATAAGATTAAGCCAATTAAATTGGAAGAAAAACTTATTTTTATTTATCATGCAGTATTATTGCAATTATGTTAACGGAAATTGTTAAAGAAATGGATGCCATTTATGATTTGAGTGGATTTATTGCATCATTAGATATTATTTTGTCTCTATCGAAGGTATTTTGTAATTCCATTTATTTGGATTCCTCTTTTCGGATGCGATATGTGTTTTTATTTCATTTTAGGTCAGTATGTCCGATGGTCTTATTTGTCCAACATTTACTGATGAACTTCGAATAATTGATGGAATACATCCGTTGCTGGAAAGAAATATTCAACGGACAGTTGCTGTACCAAATAATGTTGTAAGTTTCAAATGAAAATAATTTCTAAAATTCTTATTCTAGAATAACTGCAGTATAAATATTTCAATTTTTTCAATAAATGTATGCTAATTAGATTGCAACACCCGATTATAATTTTTACATAATAACTGGACCAAATATGGGCGGAAAAACTATTTATATCAAAATGATTGCAATATTACAAATAATGGCACAGGTGTGTGTGTTTCTATCAAATTATGTGGTTATTAGTTAAATGCTTTTTTTTTCTTACACTCGCAGTTAGGATGCTTTATTCCGGCAAAAAGTGCTCAATTCCGAATAACTGATCGGATTTTCTCAAGAATGGGTTTTAATGATTCGATTGAAGAAAATGCTTCAACATTTGTTTTAGAAGTAAGTTACGATTTTGTTGCGTGAATTTGTTAGGAAACTTATTGTCAAGACAATAATTTTTGAAAAAGTTTATTTGATATTTAAATGTGTCTCAGATGCGGGAATTGGAATATATATTAAGGAATATAACACCAAATAGCCTTGTTATTATCGATGAGCTATGTCGTAGTACAAACCCAACCGAAGGTACACTTTTGGCTTGGAATTTGTGTGAACAACTTGCTTGCTTGCGTGGCATTGCCAATAATGGAGACTATTTCAATGAAACGATTCGGGTGAATAACTTTTTTAATTTTCATTTCCATTTTTTATATTTTTTATATTTTCTTTTTTTAATTTAAAGGACGATGGTGAAAATCACGATAGATCATTTACAACAAGAAGCTCTACTTTAAGGAATGCCAAATTAAAGGACATTACAGCCCCATTTATTTATTTAACAACTCATTTTCATAGTTTAACTAAGTTAGCTAATCGCTATTTTAATGTAGTTAAGTATGCTAACTTTTATCATAATAAGTATGAAAATTATAATTTTAATTAATTTTAATATATTTACTTTTTCAATTAGTTTAAATTTTGGTGCAAAAGAAATCTTTATTGAAAGTAAACGACATTTAGAGTACGACTATAATATTCAGGTCGGTCATTAAAAAAATAATTTGTATAACCGCATACTTTACAAATTTTCAGTCACCTTCTTTAAATTTATATAGGAAGGAGTCACGACCATTTCAAGTTATGGGCTTGGATTGGCTAAAACAGTACGATTTCCAATAAAAATTGTTCCAAGAGCTGAAGAAATATATCAGGAGATGTCAGAAAAGAGTTCTGAAATTGTATAAATAAATTATTCTCATTTAAATTTAAAATTAAATTATTTCGGTTATTTTCTGTTTTCACCAGAGTCATACATTTCACCCTCATCGAAAATCTTCTTCAATAAGTTCCAATTTAGCCACTAAGATACCTGAAGATCAACTATCAAATCTTAATGAAGTTTCACTTGTCATAGGCTCATCGTTACATTCGCGTACTTCAAGAAATAAAAAACCACCAAAATCAATTGGGAAACATACAGTGGAACTATCTTGTACAACATCAAGAACCTCCGTATCTTCAATTGATGAAGATCGATTGAAAATTGACCGAATTTTATATAATTTATATGCGGATATAGCAAGTGCATATCGAGATTCAAAATTAATTATTTCTGCAAGTGGAATTGGCGGAAATGACGACATTGATCAGTTATTAAGCCAAGCTATGAGCGAATGTTTGAAACAGTTTATTGATATACAACCTGAAGCATTTATTCAAGCTATATTAAATTTTGCTAAAACGGCCACCATTTCAGATTTATCACCACCGCAACCAGAAGTATATAGTAATACGGAGCAAGGACACAATGAAACTCCGATTACAAACAATTGTAATATGCCTTTTATCGCACATATCGCTGATGAAAATGTTTCGAACCATGAAATTCCAGATTCAGTTAGTTTAATAAATGGAAAACCTCCTACAAAACTAGTACATACAGCTGCTAATGGAGACAAAACGAGTAAAAGTAGTTTTGCAGCACCATTAGACACAGCGTATTCAACAAATAAAACTAGAAGTTCCACTGATTGGTCAAAATTATCGTATCATAGTGTCCAAAGACATTTTGATGAAATAATGTTGGAAAATGTATCAGACACAGATCAGTCAGGTAGTGATATTCATTTAAAGGCAACATTACTAAGTAAAAAAAATTCAGCCAAACAAATAAAAAACTATGTCACTGAAGAAAGAAATCTTCCAAAGAAATCTTTAAATGAACAAATAAGGAATGAGACATTTCATATAAGAGAATTAAGACAATATAATGCGGATATAGACGCAATATATTCCTTACCTATATCGCCTAAAATCGCTGAAGGTTTTGGCACACCTTCATTACCATCAGAAATTAATTTTTTATCCCAAATGATGGCCCAATCCGACAACAAATGTATTATGGGTCTAGATCATTTAAACTCACAAAAGAGTGGTTTCTCTATTAATTTTGATGAATCTGTGGCAGGTAAAGATCAAAATTTTTTAGGTGATTTTGAAAATCCAAATTTTTTGGAAATGTTTCCATCGACACCAAAAGAAAAACAAGCGTTGTGTGATAATAATTTTCTTTTGTCATCAACATTAAATCGATCTCAAAATACAAACGGTTTAAATCCATTACCGTCATTCACTTCTAAGAATTATCCACAAGGAAATAATGGACTGCAATCACAGTTATTAGATTTTAGTCAACTTAGCAGAAATTTAGATACTGATGGCAACAATATTTGGGATGGAGATTTCGATGATAATATTTTAGATTCCAGTCTTAGTTTTAGTCCTTCTTTTAAAGTATCTACACCACAACCCTCGATGCCTCCATTTAATTTAACGCCCTCATCTGCAGGAAGATTATTTCTTGATCGACAAGAAATGCGGAAAAATAGAACTGTCAAATTCGATTTTGATTTATTTAGTAGTACGTCAGGTGAGTGATATTGATGAGTTAGTGTGAATTTACCAACTAAAAATGATGTATTGTTACAATGTTTTTCATATCTTCACTTCAAAGCTTGGTGACATCATGCAAAATTCGCATATCCGAATGGACATTCGAATAAAACTTTCAAGTGAAGATGTCAAAAGCATTGTAACCAAAGATTACATATATGTAAATTTATAAAATGATTATTTCTAAGCTTGCTTGACATATTTTTATTCCATTACAGATAAAAATTGCGTAACAGGCAATATGGACCTTCCTGAACAAAGATTTGATTTTGATGTACCAAATACAAGCGTATACTCTAAGCTATCAGCAAATAGTAATGTTAATAATAATCAACCGCATCATTACTCTGAATATAACAGTCAATATCAACCTGAATTTCACTCTGAACCGAATCGAAGATCTTTAGAAACTAGATCCCTAGGTATTATGCGACCGAAGATGACGTTTCAAAAATCTAAACTCAAAGATAATAAAATTATGAACTATTCTTGGCTGCGAAAAAGAATTGTTCCGGTAATCGCTACTAATATTTTCTTAAAAAATGGAGTTCAATCAGAACCGATTCTAAACCCAGCATCTAATTGGGATAGTAAACATTCAATAGCAGTACCAAAAACAAATTTCGGTGAAAACATTATCCAGTTGAATGAAACATTTACAATAGCTGCTAGTACACCCAATTCACAACCAGCAGTAAAAAAATCATCTAAGTCATTAAATGCAACAATTACATCAAAAGAATTTACTTTGATTATTCCCAATATAAATGAAAGTCATAGTAATATTACCAACATTTTACATCCACCGCAAATGTATGCTGACAAAACAAATACAATTGAAAAAGAAAAACATCTTTTATCTGAAATATGTGAAGAGATTGCCATTGACAAAAACACTATCAAAGCTCACAACAATAAAACTCACGCTGTTTCTAACGTTAATTTAAGTCAGGCTTCAGTCATACCTGGGACACAACAAAGCTCCTATCTTTTACTACCACCGCCACTTAAAACGCCTAAAGTAAATCAAACCAATTTAATTGAAGATTTAAATATTGTACTTGAGGCTCCACCAGAATTTTTTTAGACTATAATTTTTTAACATCACTATTTTTTTTAAATTTTCATACATTCTAGAAGAAAATTATTTACATTATCAATTCAAATTTATATTTTTTTTTTAATAGCGTTTAGTAAAGATCTCATTTGTATTTTGCGTTCTCTATAATCTAAATCACTAGCATATGATTTTTACTTTAATTAAAGTAAATGAACTATATATATGTTTATCAATGAAAGAAATGATTTTAATTTGGTAATAATTTTTCATTTTTAATATTCTAAATAAAGAATACAACAAAAAGAATGATAAATATTTATTCTTTTTCTTAAAATTACAAGTAGTGTAAAGAGTACTGCATCAGCTTATTCAAATGATTTTTTTTTACTTTTTAAAATACATATAGTACTTAAGATACACGAAAATTAAAAAAAAAAAAAAAAATAAGAAACACAAATAAATAAAAACAAGAATCCGTTGCACATTACGGCAAAAGATATTATTAATTTAACTAAAAATCTAATAGAATTAGATAATAATGACATTGTTTATTAACGAATTAAGGCAAATAATTAATATGAATTAAATCTAATTCAGGAGAAGAATACAAAATTTCACAGTGCGTGATACAATTGTTCAAAATCGGTTACATAATATTGAGAACGGTTTCGCACCTCTTCACGTACAATGTTTCCACCATAGCCAATAAAATTATCAGCTGGTGGTGAAGCTTCTAAATCTGTAGCCCCATCGCCAATCATTGTTATATTAGCATCGTCGGTTAATGCACGACGTATTACTGTAATTGCTTCACCTTTACCACCGGTACGGGACGTTGGTTGATTTGCATCAAATCCAGCATATTCACCTGAAATTAAATTTATTTGAAAAGTGTTAATTGAAATAATTTATAATTTGTATTTATGTATTTTAATAATAATCTTTGATCACTTACCGTTGAAATGGAATAGCAATTTATTGGCAAACATATTTTCTAATGGGATTCCTAATTCTAATGCAACTGGTTCAATAAGGCAATCAAATCCACCAGTTATTAAGTAGACTTTAATGTTTTGTTCTCGTAAACGTGTAACGAATTCTCTGTAAATAAAATAAGAGATCGTTTAGTTTTCGTTGGAATTTGGAAATTTTTGTGATATTCACATCAAATTTTACAAAACATAAAGATAAAGTCCGCAATATTTAAAATACTTACTTAATGCCTGGCGATAATGTACTTGGATAAGCTTTTAAGAATTCACGAATTTGATTTTGTGTTGGTCGAATAATATTTAATCGAAGACGTAATGCTTCCTGAAATGTCATAGATCCTTTCATAGCCTCTTTTGTCAAGCGTGCGACCTCTTGACCTTTACCACAATATTTAGCTAGCTCATCAATACCTTCCTCACGGATTACCGTAGAATCAACATCAAAACATACAACATGGGAATTTTTAATGATTTTTGCTGCATCACTAGGATTTTTTGACTTGTCTGGAAAGAACAAATAAATGTTAAAAATTTAATAAAGTTTTAGATCCATTCGCATTTATATTAATGTAAATTCTCTTCAAATGACTTACTTAATAAATCGGCATTAGTCATATTTCCAAAGTTCGAACCGTTATTGAGATTAATGCTTTTAACAATAGTTGGACCAACTGCTCGTGCTGCTGGTGCTATTGTAGATGTTACACTTTCCGTTGTTGTTGCAGAAATTGCAACAAGGCTAATTAACGAACTGGAAGAAATAAAAATAAAAGAATTTATTAATTAAGTGTACGGAGCTATAAATTTAAAGACATAATTTAATTCAATTTGTAATAAAACATTTAAATGCAAGCATATCACAATAAATTTAATTTAATATACATTTGATCTTAAAACCAGAAAACTGTTATCAAACTAAAATTTATAATGAATAATGATAATGTTTATAAATGGTTTTGACAGTAATCAGATATCAATACGGATTCGATGCTAATTTATATATTATTATATGTAAGTTAAAACATAATAATAAAATATGTTGTTTAACAACTATTCACTGCAACTCTATTCAAACTAAATAAAAAAAAAATGAAATAATCAAATGCCACAAAGAAAATGTTTTCCTATTATGGAAATTAATTATTATAATTATTGCATCACAAACATCGAAAGAGGCTTGTTTTCTTTATAATATTACGCACACTGTAACCAGACTCAATGCCAAATCATTAAAAATATTGTTTACTTCAATTGTAGAAAACAACATATTTCTTTTTATTATGTCCTTCGCATCAATTTAATATTATTATATTAAAATGCATTTGCTTTTATTGTTAT
The DNA here is from genome assembly GCA_011634745.2 of Catotricha subobsoleta. Classification (NCBI taxonomy): domain Eukaryota; kingdom Metazoa; phylum Arthropoda; class Insecta; order Diptera; family Cecidomyiidae; genus Catotricha; species Catotricha subobsoleta. The sequence continues at coordinate 20,458 of JAABKK020059599.1, forward strand.
ATTAGTAATGTAGTATTTTATGCATTTTATAAATGTAATCGCGAAATGTCTATTTTATATATTATATTCTATATAATATTATGTATATATTATATAAGCCAGTAGATATAAAAGATAATTTAGAATAGAATATTATACTACCTTGAATTATAATAACTAATAACTAATTACTAATTAACTTTATAAATTAAATATAAGCGAATAGTCTAATTTTTCTCAGAGCCTTATCTATTTGTTTTGTTATTTCTTTTCAGAAAAACTTTCAATATACATATTACAAAAATCAGTAAAATAAAAAAAAAAACTCAATGAATAAATTACATTTAAAAGTGTACCTTTTCTAATTATTCCATAATTATAAGTTTATAACCATAATTAAGATTAAATGTAATACATAACACTATCTACCATTTATAATATATCTCATTTTATTTATGTCATAGCCCAACACCAAGAAAATTTTAATGTAATTTTATATCAACATAATCAATTTTAATCAACAAAATAATATATAAGTTTAAGTATGTCGTAATAGATTTCATGAAATAAAATTTGAGTTCATTAACCATATTAAATAAAAACGTAATTTTATATATTATATATATATATATCAGACTGAAATATCCATGTATATATTTATTTTTGTGTTTAGAAATAAATTGGGTACATTATTATATTAAATTCAATTTATCTCTAAATAAGACACACGCAAAATTATTTGACTTACAAACATAACGCAATAAATTGCGATGCGTCCCAATTTTTATTAAACAGCATAACCATAACTCTAAAACAAAAAACTTATTTACTTTTCTTTTTTTAAAAAAAAAAAAAAAAAAATATGGCACCACAAAAATTGATTGAAATTAAAAATACCATTTTGTTTTTCTTTTCTATTTTTGTTTATGTGTCTTTTATACTTATATGTAATAACAATGTAATCAGTTTAATGTAATTGTAAAAAGACCAAAATAAAATTATGTCATATTTGTCGGAGCAAAAAATAATAATAAAAAAAAAAAACTAATAAGAAAAGTATGTCATCGTACTTTTTTTTTTTTTTTCTTTATTGAAGTCAAGTAGTCACATATCAGTTAAAATGTATTAAAGAGTTCGAAAGATCAAACATATTCTAGTTTATAAAACCAAAATAAACTAAAAAAAACTAGATTCAATTTTGATAAATGTGATAATGTTTTATTTAAAATTAATGAAATCCAATTAAATGGAACCGTCAATACCATTGATTTTCTTATATAGATTTTTTTTTTCTTGAATAAGTATAATAATATTAGATAATCGTTTTTTTTTCTTCTTTTTGTTATTGTCTGGATTACTTGAAGAGTGTGCTCTTTATATTTATGTGTGAAAAGAGAGAAATAAATAACCTAGATTGATGATTGTTTATTATTAGAAAGCCAGTGCCTAACGTTAGTTAGAAAAATTTGTTTTTATTGTTTTGCAATCTGGGCAACTTATTTCTGGTTATCAAAAAATTAACTCTCTTAATGTTGTTTGCAGATTAATTGTTTAATTTTTCATTTGAAAAACAATCTGAATTTGTTGTTTTATTCAGATTTTTATGTCGATGTGACAAAAAAAAAATGTTATAATATTTTTATTATCGCACAGCTCCTGCAATTAAATTGCACAATGTGCAATATTGCATAGCAGTAAGAGTGCGTTCGATCCACAGAAAAACACTATTTTTTTTTCCAAATAAGAGTATTTTCTGTTCAATCGGAGAAAAATAAGTCTATAATCGCGCCGTTTCATAATCATATACTATAGACAGCGAACGGTACTAAACCCTATGGATCGAATGCCCTTTGATTCTATCTCACTATGAAACACTTCAATTGAATAGAATAATCTCTTATTTGGAAAAATAATATAGTGATTTCCTATGGATCGAATGCACTCTAGATATATTAATTAAAGTGAAGTCGTCATAAAGAATGATATGTAAGTTAAGTCGTAAGTCGCAAACGATGTAAAATAGAAAATGTTACCATAAAAAAAAAAATTCACAAAACATTGTATATTCAAAAACACAAAGTCGAAAAACTAGTAGAATCACATATGCCAGTGAAATATTTTTTGTTGTGTTATTGTCAATCGTTCTATTTTTTTGTGTTTTCATAAATTTCAGCATTTTTGTAAACAAAATATGTGACATCGTATCATTTTATTGAGACGACTATCAATAAGTACGTATGAAGAAAAGAGTACGCTAATTGGTATCGTTATATATCAACAAATGAGCAAAATTATGAACAGCTGACGCAAGCTTATGTACTTAGTATTAGAATTAAAATAAAAAAATAAATGAGAGATATTTTGCATTTAAGCGGATGGCAACAAACTTTTCGATTTGTATGCGAAAACAAACATAAAACGTGTGGAAAAAAACTGTAGTAAAAAAATAACTAGTTTTTTTGTCTGTCGCTAAAATGAAATCAGCATTTTTTTTTTTGCATGAACACTGCGTGAATGATAAATATTATGATGTATTTACAACGAATATGAATATTAATGATAAATAACAAAACTTTATGTTTATTGGCACGATTTATGATCAGACATCAACAGTTTTTTGTTTATGTTTACTAAAACTTATATGTAACTATGATTTTCGTAACTCACCGATTCATTTTGATATTTGATTTTTAATAAACAGACTTTGAAATTTCACTTTTACTTTTTAAATTTATTCACAATGTAAATAACTTAACAAATATAATTTAAATATTTTTAATTTTTGTTTTGGTTTGGATAAAATAAAAAAAAATCCGTTCAGAAAGAAATTTATTGTTGTTGTTGGTTTGAATTAAATTTATAAAATTTTTTGTGCGACTAGCTCGGTTTATAAAATTTTGTATGATTACGTTCGCTGATGGCTGCTGTCTACACAAAATTTTTTGTTTAACTGATTGATCAATTGACTGTAAGTTTATTAAATAGAAGACCGAACCGATTCACTGTACTGGATATTTCTGTATATTTCTGTATGCGAATACAAATAATATGTGTTAATATATAAATGAATAATACATACATATACAAATGTATCAATTGATAACGATAACAATATTACTTGCTATATTATCAGTCAAGTATAGAGAAAATAAATTTACTTTATCGTTTTTATTAGTTATGTATAATATTATTTTGCATGAGCATAAATTAAAAAAAAAAAAAAGATTAGCGGCTTTTGATATTTCATTTTCTTATTTTTGAAAACCCTTGTGATAAAAGTAAGAACGAAAGTGATTTCTAAGTGAAGTGGAAAAATAAAACTGTAAATAAACAGGAAAGATTAAAAAAATAATTAATATAAAAAACGTCATATGTTTCAAAAATGTTTAAAAAAAAAAAAAAAATAGAAAAACCATTTATTTTCAACTGTACATAAAAAACAAAAAGCTGTGTGTGACGCGATTGCAATGATTCATGATGAAAATTTACTAAGATCATAAATTTCCAGTTTATTTCCATACTTTGGCCAGAAACCATAATTAAATTTATTATCTAACTAAACCGTACTAAATTTGTTTAAGGTGTTCGCTTTTAGTATCCCAATAAACAGAAAATCACTCAAAAACACTGAAAGAAGGTGATTTCACGCTAATAGACTGGTTATATCACGGTATTTTTTGAGCTTAATGTCCTAGGGAAACAGGGTGTATATCCAGTGATTTCTATTGGGACTGGATAATCAACGTGATATCGCCAAGTGATATTACCGTAATATCACCCAAATAAATACAATTGGTGATATTAAAGTGATTTTCGAGCGATAAGTGAAATCACTGGATAAACACCCTGTTTCCCTAGGACATTAATCTCAAAATCTACCGTGATATCACGGTGAGAACACTAAACACAATGTTTATTGGGTATAGATTGTCTATGGTTGCTGATAAAATTATGATTTTAGTATACTTCAACTTTTTGCGTGTACTGAATTTATAATAAATCCACCAAAACCATACCAAAATCATGCCTGCGAAAATAGACTCAAACCATATATATAAAATATATTAATTTTAGTATGTGTTCTATAGTTAATTTTTTTATTATTATATAGTATGCTTTGCCAATTTTTCATGACTAGAAAAGCTCTGAGTTGAAATGAAAATATTTTTGGCTATCCCTGGGGTTTCGGAGAGATTGATGGCCGGCCTAGGAATTTCATGTATACCAAAATGTAGTGTACAATTCGTCTAATTACAGTTTCATTAAAGTTTTACCTTGGTTTAGCTTTTGAGATATATAAATTTAAAAAAAATAAATACATATCACGATTCTAAAAGTTTATTAATTTATTTATTTATTTATTGCGTATAATGCATTTCATATAAAATCTAGATATAAAAGAAAAAAAAATAACAAAACACTGATCACTTAAATTTATTTTCATATTATACAAAACAATTTTTTTTTATTTTTTTTTATTAATTCTGTACTGACGTAACAATGACTGCAAATTGATTTAAATTCGCAATCAAAAAATATACATCTCTTTAAATTAATAACAATAACATATAAATTGATGTGACTGTTGCTATATCAGCATCAAAATTATATTCTCTCATTTCTAATCAAAACCCAGACGAATATCATCAGCAACCATACACCCAGTAAATAATCAATAATCATATTTAAATTTTTATATTATTTTATTTAATCTATTCTTTTTCCTCTAAAACAAAAAAAAAATCGAATCTCGTGCTTATGAAATATTATATGCGCCGTGATAAGAGTACAATTGTTTTTGTTATATTTTTTTTTGTTTTTTTTTAAATTTTCTTTTAATAAATAATCACCTTATGGAGTGTACAGCAGGTCAGTCCGAAAAATTTCCATTACAAAAATAAAAAAAAAGCTAATCGAATTCCCAAGCAAAAGAAATGTCTAATTTTAAAATTATTAAGATTTTTTTTTTTTACTGATTTTTAATTATAATAAAAATTAATTACTGAATTAGTGGAATAATGTCCATGTCATGATGTTTAGTGCATTATTAATCGCATTTTCTTTATACCTTATACAATTTAACATCAAAACAACAAATAAATAAGTAACACCATTGAATAAAAACAATAACAAACAAAACATAAAACAAAAAAACAGACGGTTTACAATTTGATTTTAATTTTGAATTACATATATGTATAATGTATATATCAATAAAAGAACTAATGCATTTACTTTAATACTAATTTGCATCATTTATCAGTAAAATAATATGTAATTATTTTTACATTTACGTGTTCGTATATGTTTAGTTTATTATGTTGCCGGAATAAATAATAAATTCAGTACATAATAAAAAGAAAAAAATAATATTTATATATCATTTATCATTCGATGTTATAGACATAGTTTTTATTTCAATAATATTAATATAGACAGTAAATATCTTTATTATAATAAATAAATAGAGAAAACTTTCCACTGTTTATCTGTTTTGTTGAAATTTGTTATGTTGCTTGTTTACTTTATGTGTGGTTATAAATGCGACGTAATTACATAAAATGAAAAAAAAATAATCAATTGTTTTTATCCATAACATGATGCACATTCGTACCAAATATTATATAACCAATAACCATATTAAGTATATGCATTGCTTTATACTTTTTTCAAATACAAATGTAATTGGATATGATATATAATATAATATATAATAATGGAAAATGTTTTATAAAATAGAATAGAAGTCATAACAAACGACACTTTTGTATATTTTGTATAAGTATTTAAATTAAAGATAGAATTTAATACTTTAGTTTGAAAATTAAATCAGGTATGGAATTTAACGTTAAAGAAACAGAAGACAGCAAACTTTGTAAAAAAAGAAAACTAGCTATATAGGTTTTTGTTTCGTTCCTTTTACGCAATCCAAAGAAAATAAAAAAAAGGCTTTATTTTGTTGTTGTAGCATATTTTTATATCTCACGAACCGAAAACTACTACTGATCGACTTCAAAGCCAATATATTTTCAAGAACCGACTATGCCGCATCTAACGGTGGGTCGATGACCAATATCCGTTTACTAAATTCGAAGAAAAGTTGAGTGAACAAAGAAATAAAAATTGACAGTACCAATATTTTATTTTATTTTTCCGAAAAATAGAGTTATGGTGCAATCATCACATGTACATTAAATCGGGACTCAAATTACGGACTCAACTCTCTCATTGGTTTTTTTGTATCACGCAATGTCATGAGTGTGTCTGATTTTTATATTTTAGTTACATATTTGAGCCAAATGTGGAAAATATTTCTGCTATCGCTTCATTAAGTCATAAATGAGAATATATGAGTGTAATTTCCTTTGAAATTTTTTATCGGCATTCTGCTGGTCCTGATATAGTTGTATTGTGTATAAAATATTCAATTTGAGTCCCGATTTTTTGCGATATGAAATGCAGCATAAAGAGAAAAGAGAAAGTATTTGGACATCACCGAACCCTTCCATTCGTATTTAAAAAGAATTACATACCTATTTGTATTACTACAAACTGTTAAAGGTAGAAGCTTTTGTATTTTTTTCTATGCTAACATTATATCGTATAAGAAGTAGAATGAAAATGTGATAGAATTACTTGTTATGAAAATAGTGACAAAATTTAATTCTTTCTGAAACACATTTTTATTAAATTTAATGTTGTTTATTTAATTTAATTTAAAATTTTATACGGAAAAGAATAAGCAAATCTAATATAATATAATATAATGATTTAATGTTTAACGTCATAACACCACATATATATTACAATACTGTGACGTATTTCTTTTGTTTAATTAGTTTAGCCAAATTCTGAGAAAAAATACCTATTATATTAATTTAATGCAGCTTTAGAATAAGCCGTTCTAATCATTGCATTAAAATTTTGATCAATATAATAAAAACCTACATAGCTCTGTTCTATTTAAAAAAAAATAAATATTTCCAAAAGTTTTTTTTATTATTAAATTGACTACAATTAAGATGATTTAAGTATGTACAAAATTATTGAAATATTCAAACTATAAAGGGAACCAAACTGTACGGCGTGCGTATTCTTTTAGGGAATGAAAAATAAATAAGAAAAATAGAAATTTATTATTTTTTTTTTAAATTTAATTGATTAGTGCTACCGTGCTTTAATTTTAAACATCATTTATTAAGAAGTGCTTCAACTATATTGAAATTTTTAGTAGGTATGATGTTTAAAGAAACTTCAATCTAAGAAGTATCCTAGATTCCAGGTGATCTAATCATTCATTTAACATGTCAGTTAACTAAACTGCACTAAGGGCCGGTTACTGACAGTAAAACAAAGCATTTTCATGTTTAACCGGTGATAAATAAAAAAATTAATAAACTGGCTCTAAGTAAGTAGCTTAAACATAACATTTTCTAAATTTTTAATTGAAAAAAATAAAAAAAAACTGTGGTTTTTTAAATTTATTATACTGAAAGTGTTCAAAATAAAAATTAATCAATTTATAAAGATCAGCGTGAAGGAAAAAAAAAACAAAAAAAACAGTAAAGTTCATGAGAAATTTTAAATTTGATGACGAAATATTTATTAAAATTTAGTTATTATTCTCATAACTCATTTTCATTATCGCAATCGAACCATAGACAATAATATTTTTGTTTTTATTCAACACAATATAAAATTATATACCTATCAATTTACTTCTTGTTATATGAGCTGTGTGTGCATGTTAATTATATCAATTTTATTTTTTTTATTTGTTTTTAATTGGTTTTTTTTTCTTTATTTTTTTAAACACAAATTACAAGCAATGCTTTTCAATGTTTACATTATAGATTGTTTGCATATATGTTTGTCTTGATATAACTAATGAATCAGTGATATTGTTAATATAAATTATGCCACAAGCAAAGAATTAACGTCAAGCTTGGGGATTTTAGGGTCAATCAAAACAATAATAATATTATGTGTATTTTTAAATTTTTATAATAATTTTTACATATACTTATACTATTGAAGATAATATGATGTAAAAAGATAATATGTGGCAAAAAATAGAACAGCGGCATCAATTACTCTGTTTTATCCGAAATTTCATAAATATTTATAATGAATATTTTTTTTTTTTAGTTAAACTCTTTGAAATCAACAAACATCGCCTCTTGAAAATATTGATGTTGACGTGTCATGAGAGAGTGAGTGAGCTTTTCTAATATTATTTAAATGTTTTTTTTTCATTTTTTCTTGAAATCATTAATAAAAAACTAAAATTCTAATAAAATATTACATATTATGGCGTTATTGACACAAATATAAATTAAAACATAGTTTGACCCAAGATATAAATGTTAAATAAAAAATATTTCCATTGTGCATCTGCCTAATGTATCTTCCATAATGACGTAAGGTTTACAAGATTTGTAAAGACTTTTACCACAGACATGTCTTTTTGCAACAGTGAGTCTGCAAATAGTTTTTGAATAACCGATCAGTTCATTAAATTTAATTAAAATTAAATTATATTGAAAAAACATAATATTTTGTAAACTCTTTGTTTGAATATTTTTTTACTCAATATTAAATTAGGAGTATTAAATTTGCAGTTTATATATATGTTTATTAATTTAATTAAAAATCGATCATTAAAATAAAAAGCTGTCAATCATATTTGCACAGAGCTTCATTTTTACGAGTATTAAATTCATGAACAAAGAAAAATAATAATCCTAAGCTTTATTTTCTCCTCCTATTAATTAAATTAATCGAAAACCATCACAGATCAAATCCAAGACCTACATATTTTCAAGAAAAGTTAATTCTGCGTCCAACAATGATCAATATTCATCTACTGGGAAGTGGAAATAACTCCTAAGAATTAACTTTCAAATTATTTGGGAGTTAATTCTCTATTTTTGTGAATTAATTCACATTTTTTGAGAATTAACTGCCAAGTTATTTGGGAGTTAATATGCACACTCAATCTGAAGTTAGAGCAAAAAGAACAAAAAAATTACTTTAAGTTGCCCAAAACCCCAGAAGAAAGTGTTCTAGGGCTTTGCTAATATCACCACTCGATTACACTCGGCTATACATTTCTGTATCACTTGAAAGTATACGAATTAATTTAAAAAGTGCTTTTTCTGCAGAATTAAGTCGACATAAAAAGATTTCTGAATCAAAAACCAGTTTTTTTTAATCTAACGTCAGTCTCATATTTTTCTTAATAAAAGTTCTGCGTCTTTTGGTAAATCGACCATCGAAATCCTGAGATCCAGAAAAAAAGGGCAAATTTTTCCCAATTTCCAATTGATTTCCAAGCGATTTTTAAATATGAAATTTGGATATGAGCTCTTTGCTTTTGGATTTTTTAATAAGAGTCTATTCTGTTTTTGGATTTTGCAATAAGCGAGTGTTCTGTTTTTAGATTTTGAAATAAGAGTTATTTTCTCGTGGAACCAGCGATATATTTTAGGTGATTGGGTCTCATCACCTTTTATCAATAAATTCAAATATTTGTTAAGCAGACAACTAAGAATTTTATATTTCTGTGTATCCGCCATTAAGAAATATTACCTACTTTTAAAGACATAACAAGCGTAACAGGCAAACAGGAGAATGTTTAGTTCTTTTACGGACGGTTATTTATTCCACAGTTTGATTGTTCGAATTCAATATCCTAATTTTAATTTATTTATTTATTTATTCATCGATCTATTATTATAAAATATATATTATTCACTGATAAGATATATACCTAAGTAAAGTAGTGTTATAAAATTTAATATTAAACAAATATGTAATTATAATACATAATCTTCTAAAAACAACAATATATTATAATGACTCTGAATACAACAGCACAGCAAAAGAAGCAATAACAATCATAATTATTATGTGAATAAATGGCGAACCGTAAGAATCTTGATGTCTATTCTTATAAATGGACTAAATCTGTTTAACAGACTTCCAGAAACTATAGAAAATGAAATTCGAATTTCGGTTTAGATTATGATTTATCTCATGGCGAAATAATAAGTATGACCAGCTAACTGAATTGCTCTAACATTTCTGTAGTATAATCGGTTTTTGTGGTTCAACTTTAGGAAATTGTAGAATGCTTAGAAGATTATAATTTACTTTAAAAATCTTTTAACCAATAATAAATCTAATAAGTACTGATTTTTTAATCTAGCTAAAAAGAAAAAAAAAATACAAATTTATTAACAAAAAATACAAATTTATTAACAAAAAATACAAATTTATTAACAAATAAAGAAATCTAATATTATTTGGTCAGGTCAGAACTTCTTTCTGCTTCTGTAATACTGTAGACCAGTGTTGGCAAATCAATGGCACGAAAAACAAAATTTATAGCACACCAAAATTTTCTAAATTATTTTCGTTTTTCTTTTTTTAAAGAAATGCAGTAGATGTTGCTCGATACTTAGTGAATGGATATTAATAATTTATTAACCGTTAAACGTGGCATATTCTGCTCTTGAAACTATATATGTGTTGGCTGCGATTAATGGTAGATTCTCATTCCTAAGATCTAAAAAACTGGTGGAGGGTCTCGAAACCAAAATCACTTTTTCCGATTTGCTTAGGATTGAGTGGAAGGATCGAAACCAAAGCCTATATAATTTCAAGAAGCGAGGATTCTGCATCTACTGGTAGATTGCACTATAATGAGTAACTGTGTACTAAATCTTGAGAAATAATAAAGTAATGTACCGCCAATTAATTGACAGCTTCTTTTTTTTTTTCTAATAAATATTACAATTATCTTAGTTAATATGTAATTAAGTTAAATTATATTTAATATATTATATATTAAGTAGATTTAAAAATACAATATGGTGTAAAAGTGACGCAAGTAACTCGTCCAAAAAGAGTGATATAATTTTTGGTGACGCTGTAGGGCAAAATGAATTGAAAAGTAGAAAAATATCAAATAAAAAAATTGCGTGTTGCGCGATGTTAATGGATAAATAAACGTTACAAAAAGATTACCGGGCAACACGCAATTATTTTATTTGATTTTTTTCTACTTTTAAATCCATTTTGCCTTACAGCGTCACCAAAAATTATATCACTTTTTTGACGAGTTACTTGCGTCACTTCTACGCTGTTAAGGCGTTTTTGTCGGATTTGTAGTACAAATAATTTTGGTGGAAAAAAATTAAACCCTAATCATCATTCCCAATTAATAAAGAAGAAAAAAATAGCCAAACTAAAACTGAAAATCCAGTGCCAGTAAAATATCGTATTTCTAGAACTTCAGTTCCAATCTTTATATATATTTATTTGTATATATATCTATTTAGAAAACATATAATGCAAATTTGTACTATTCATATATCATCATAATCATATACTAACTCTTCCATAATGTTCTCCAATTGCAATTGTTATAAATAACAATCGCAAAACACTGAATTAAAATAAACATTTTAATCAATATTTTTATAATATATGAAAAAAAAGAAACAAAAATTAATATTTCATTTCGTGATTTCATATTTATTTATTATTATGAAAAAAGAAAAAGAAAAACATGTTAATGTTAAAAAGAAGTATCTTTGACCTTAAAATAAGTAAATAAAAAATAATATGATTTTCGACATATCGCATTGCAAAAAAAGATTACGGGACATAATCTAAAAACAGATTATTTATTTGTCAATTTTGCAAAAGAAATAGTTACCAAACAAAATTTAAAATCACAACACAAAAATTTAATTTTTAAATAACTTTTTAAACAGCTGATTTGATACATTTTTATTTATCACAAAAAATTATTAATAGCGAAAATTTGATTTAATTATTTATTGAGTGTTATTTCTTCATTTCCTTAATTATATATATATATTTTTTTTATATTTTCAAAATACTCTACGTAAAATTTTAGAAATATGTTTCCACTAGAGCACCTCTCCATATTTCCCGCAAATATTTTGAATTATTGCTTATAGTTCTTGAATTAAATACGAATATTTCCTTGATTTGTTGTATTCCCATCGTTGAAAATATAAAAATCCTAAATCCAAAACACACGCTTAACAATTTTAAAAAATGCGTCTCGCTTCCGCTTGTAATCAATCAACGAAAAAGTGCAACTTTGTTGTTAAAGGGATATTTTAAGAGGGATTTTTGCTAAGGTTCATAGCAAAATAAGTAAAAGATGTTATCATAATGTTAGTTGTTGTTAGACCTTTTCAACTCTAAAAATATTGGTGGAAATTTTTTTCTAGAATTTCATGTAGAATATTTTAAAAATATAAAAAAAAGTACTTAAGGAAAATCTCATACCCAATTGCTATTTTTGTACACAATTTAAGTTCACTTGCAACTAATTACTTGTTAGATAGCGAACAAAATTAAATCTAAATAGTATACGAATCAAGAAGCCAATAACAATATAATGTTATTATTGTGATTATATTCATTGCTGATAATTTACATAACTTGATATATTTTCAAAAGAAATAAACAGAATGAAATTGCACTCATTGTAGTACTTATTTGAAAAAAAAAAACACTTACTTTATGTAAAATGTACTTGAACTAAATATATATTAATTATAACTTGTTTTAAAATTTAATATATTGGCTTACAACTATACTGCACTATGTTTTATCGGTTTTTATTAACTTTTTATTTCAATAACAGAAAATAAATAAGTTATTTTTAGAACATTAACCAGCAATAGGTGTTCACTTACTGTTTTTGTAATATTTTTATCGTTCATGTTGAACGGAACTTAGAATATCATACCAGACAGTGGAATGATCGTACGATCGTATCGTATTTAAGACTTATATCTATTTAATATAGAAATAAAACTATACTCTACAATGCACATGTTTTCATTCGACATTCCTTTTACATTTATTCACTTCTTTTTCTTTCATTTGCGAAATGAAAAGACACGTTTTCTGCTTTGGTGTGTTTGATGCCATACAGGGGCGGACTGGGACACTGAAATGACCTCTAATTTACTGGACATGAAGAATTATGGCCTCCAAAAACCGAAAAATCCTAGCGCCCTGTTAAAAAAAACCAAAATAAATAAGCTTTTCGTAAAAATATATTAGTTTTTCTAAATCCGCGTTTCTTATAAGTATATATATATATTATTTAGTTCCGATCCTGAGAAAAACCCGTATGAACACAAAACAATTTTTTTTATTCCATTTTTTTTTTCAGGATTTCATGTACCAATAGACGTATCAGCATCCGCCTCGTAAAAAATTTTACGTTTTGGTAGTGATTCGTTTACTCAGTGCCTAAGTGTAAAGAAATGAACAAAAAAAAAAACTCAAAAATAAAAGTCCTTTTTTTTCGTTCCTCTTTTTTGAGGATTTTCTGGTCGGACATAGACCATTGACCTACCAATAGTGAAAATGTATATATTTTGGTTTAGATCTAAATCTTGAGAATATTGGGAATGAAGAAAAAAACAAGCTGCCAATTACATTGGTACAGAACTTCATTTTTGCGAGTAGTGTTTAAAATGTCATAAATGTCATGTCATTGACACAATAAAAACAGTGACATTTATGACATTTGTCATGGACAA